>CM060845.1:112182500-112260000 GCA_030762175.1 Metallyticus violacea | reverse complement strand
ACAGCATCCATTACTTCTTCGTCACACTTAAATTTCCTTCCCCGAAGGTCCTTTTTGACTTTTGAGAAGAGGAAATAGTCGCTGTGAGCTATATCTGGGCTGTAGGGCGGATGATCAATCTTCTTGAAGCCACATTTCTTCACAGTTTCCTTTTTAACAGGAGATATGTGCACAGGCGCGTTGTCATGAAGAAGGCGCACACCAACACTCAACTTTCCCCGCCTTTTCTCTTTGATGGAAGCACGTAGTCTGTGCATTAGGCCAGCATAGTACTCCCCATTTACTGTGGTGTTCCTCACCTTGAAGTCAATGAAGAGTATTCCTTCACAATCCCAAGAGATTGCGGCCATGCTCTTCTTGGTTGACTGAGTTACCTTGGCCTTTAGAGCCGGTGCCTCGCCCGGTTTACACCACTCATTGATTCTCTTTTGGACAAGGGATCATAGTAGAAGACCACAGTTTCATCTCCTGTAACAATGGTTTGTAGAACTTCTCTCTCGTTGTCACGGCAGAGCTCCAAAAATACTTGACAACAGATGACTCGTTGCTGCTTTTGGACTGATGAAAGAAGTTTAGGCACCCATCTTGCACCAACCTTATTCATGTTTAAATGTTCATGAATAATTCGAAGGACTGTTCTTTTAGAAAGGCCCAAACTTGCTGCTATTTCTGTAACTTTGAACTGCCGGTCTACTATAATTTCTCCTTCCACAAGAGCGATGTTTTCAGGAGTGAGCACCTCCAAAGGCCGAACTACACGCTCTTCATCTTCAATGCTTTCTGAACTCATTCGAAAACATTTGGCCCATTCTTTCACGGAAGAATATGAGGGGGGTGCTTCTCCATACACACCGTTCAATCGTTGTTTAATTTCATTTGGAGTAAGTCCTTCTTTTGTAAAGAATTTAATAACAGCTCGAAACTCCATTTTGAACATGTCACCATCTTCTACACAGCCTTCTTTATGCAACTATATCTGAACAGCTAAACACAGTGGAAGGAAGTTAACAGCTGCAATTACTTACTCAACAGATAAGGCGATAATCCTTATCTGCGAGGCCGGAAACTTATGGACCTACCCTCGTAACTTCCTTACTGGCCTTTTCTGTATGGGCAAGCAAAGAGTAACCCTCATATTTGGCAAACCTCTTTTGAAGAAACCGTTTTGTCAAGTTGATTGAAATATCTGGTCATAATGAGAATGTGGCTTATACGTTTTTGTTCCGATTTTATTGCCCCCCCCTTTTTTTTGTCTCATTTCTTCTAGTAAGCTTCACGTTTGGACAGAACCTAAATCGTAAAATTATGGGTTAAATTCTTCATTTTTTAGCAAAATAAACTCATCTTACTCTGTGGGGTCACTATTTGCTGATCAAGACAACTACACAAATTGTAGGATCATTAATTTTCCTTAATTTTTCTAAGAAATTAAAGACTATTCTGTGTGCATATGTTCATCTTGTGGTTGGTCTGGCGTGTTAAATGCTCTTTCAACTGAAATTTTAGGAAAAATACTGAATTGTCAAACATTTAAGGTGAGATCTTGTTCAGTGCATTTCTAAATAGAAAAAGTTTTCTTAATATAAAATATATATATATATATATATGTCATGTAAAATTGTACTAGTAGATAAAAATGATTGAAGTGAATCTATATAGCATTCCATGACAACCATCCTTCTTCAATAACCTTAGTTAACCTTAGTTGGCAAGCTGTCATGGTTCTCTTAGTTCTAGAACCGAAGACTCTCATAATTATTTTATTTATCAATTTTAAAGTGCACAAAAACTACGTTAAATATCTATGCTTTTAGACATAAAAGCGGTAGACTGGAATGCCGCTTTTATACAGCAGGCAACTGTTTCTCAAGTTATAATAATCACATCTGGGGGGAAAATGTTAAATGACTTACAATATAATAGAACTAGTGCACGAACTTTTTCAAATATTAATACACATTTTCTCATGTGCCAGATAAAATATAAACACGTCCTAATAATGTGGATAGTTCATTAACAATGTTACTACTTAAGACCGTGAATATATCAAATTGACTTTAATCTATAATTTTTACCAAATAAAGAAATTGTACTTTAATCTGCCGTAATATTGCCATCAACAGAGAAAAAAAAATTCTTAAATAAATATATACAAGTAAATGTATTTATTGAGCTGTAAACACACAAATATATTTATCAACAAATGACAGAAATTGCAGAATATCTGAGGTGAGCCGCTATGGTTAATACACTTCAATATCTATCGCCTTGCTCAGATTTATCTTTTTCTTCCTTTGGTTTTAGTTTTGTTTGTTTTACAATTAACATCTTATGTTGACTTCCTACATCGACAAACGTATTATATTTTTCCTTGTTCACAGATGGATCTTGTGCAGTAGTCAGGCCTCGTTTCACGAACGGCAGCGGAGAAAACCGAGCCTGTTTTCGAGTAATATGTAGGATGTTATATCATATAGTGTTAAAACAACGCATACGTTGCAAATTTAGGTTAGGTTAAGTTAAAAAAAAGATCCAGAACTTAATTATTAAAATCGTATGCTTTTAATACTCCTCTTTTACTATTATTTACTTTACGTGTTGCATTGGGTCCCCTAGGGGCTACTTTTTATTTTAATCTTCATAATTTATCTACACTGTTCTAATATAATAAATGTTACTATCTTATGCTAAAACTTATAGTGTTAAAACAACGCATAGGTTGCAAATTTAGGTTAGGTTATGCTAGGTTAAGTTAAAAAAAATCCAAAATTTAAGTGGTAAAAACGTATTCCTTTTCCCTTTGATTATCGTTTATTTTACAGTTACATTACTACATTACATTTTATTATTTCATTTTGTATTTTACTGAATGTGATTAACTATTAACGTTAACGTTAACTTGCGTACGATTGCTTGTTTCTATGCGTCACGACTGTTCCATATGCATGCATTTGTTGCAAACTACCACAAGGTTTTCTCCGCTGCCGTTCATGAAAGGAGGCGTCTACTGCACAAGAGTCGTTTGTTTGTAACGGCAAGTGTTATTGTTTTGTTGAATGAGCCAGAGGACAAGAGGTGTCAAAGCTATTCGGCAATTGCTGTAATAGCTAGGCACTCCAAGTTACGAGACGTAAACAGGATTCTAAACTGCATCCTGCTACTATTACTGCCTTTAGGCCAATGATCTAACAACTACGCCATGGAGATGACTGGCGTAAGTTCGACTTGCAGTAAGTAAGGGTGGGAGTAAAGTTTTTCTTTAATTTTTCAATACTAATACTTTAATTTCCAGCTATTCCTGGAACCATTTCCATGATCCTTATTGCTAGTTGAAAGAAAATGAGAAAAATTGAAAAAAATATGAAAGAGGTGGAACTAGATATAGTTTTTGGCAAAATATATTCCATTTGTCAGATCAGTGTATTAAATAATTTTGTATCGCATATAATTACTCAATTTCTATGTGATTTGGACTGAAACAATGCACTCAGGAGAAAATTCTGAGACTTTGTCCCATTAAATGCAACATGATATTAATTATACTTCGTGGAAGTTTACAACTATTTTATTGAATTTCGCGGCCCGCTTGCTCATTAAACTTTCTTTGTCATTAAGTATTTAACTCTTTGTACCGTCTTTAAACACCTTCTGCATTAGTGCTTCGTTTTGCATCCACATTTTATAAAAGGATAAGAAAGGATAGAAAATAATATGTTTAAAAAAAACTCTAAGCAAGTTTTCAGCTCTATAATAAAACAAAACTAACATGTTATTTTAAAATGGCATGGGACATATTCAGGTGATTTGTGACACAAGTTCAAGTTTGGCAGACTCCGGCCGGAAATTGCAGGACGTACGGGCCAGAAGAATGTTAGACAGTGTCACAAATGTCAAGTCAGAAATAGCTACATACCTACAGCTACTATGGCGTAAAAACATGAATCAGTTTAGAGGAAAAGGTGGCGAGTTTGAGACAGGTAGAGTATTCCAAGGTAGGGAGAGATTCCATACATCTGTTGTATTTAAATATTCAAATCTCAACATCTTCCGTTTAATTTTTAGTTTCGTTGCTTTCTTCATTAACAATTTCATTTTCTACTGCTTAGCTTTTGTATGAAAACGCTGTTATCCTATTGACATATGGTATTCCCATTGTTTATATGAAATGTATTGCTGCAATCTACAACAGGCTTTGTTATAATGTAATAAACTTCTCATAGACCTGCTTTGTTTACACGTATTCATGTGTTGTCGGTCCTGGTGGTGTAGTGGTTACCATACTTGCCTCCTAAACCCAAGATCGCGGGTTCGAACCCGGCCAGGACCGATGGATTTTTTCGGGGCGTAAAAATCCTAAGTATGGCTTCCTTCGGAAGGGAAGTAAAGCCGTGGGTCCCGTGTAGTACATTTACGGCACGAAAAAGAACCTCAAGCCTGAAAGAGAGGCCTCTGAGCAAAATTTGTCGGCCCTTTCACGCCCTGAGTTGAATGGGACGCTGATGACCTGAGCTGTTAAAGAGCGTCCATAAATAAATCATTCAAAAAAAAAAAAAAAGTATTCATGTGTTAGATACGCTTTCAATTCAGTGAGAAAAAAAAATTGCACTATTATAATTGTATAAAGTAATGTATGCTAACTTTGTTCAGAGGGGAGGTTGCGTTGAACTATTGCACTGCTGTTCATATCTGCTTTGAAAATTTACTCTGTAAATTTCGCAATTCTTTGTGTAAAAAGTTCAAACAGCCGTTCCCTGACTCAAGACTAAAGCGTACATGCAGAGATGCAGTCAACAAAGCAAGTTATTTTAGAATAGTAGGATATGCATAACTTCTTATGTACAAAAAACTTAGCTACCCCTAAGTTAGGGTAGCTCAAGTTCAGGAAAAAGTATTCGGCGACGCCTGACGGGAAATAATTAGTGGAGCGAAGAACAACTTCCTGGAGCTAACCTCACTTCAAGTTTGCTTCTTCCGCTGTGGCTGCTCGGAGAAAAAAAAAAGGGAGGTGGGAAACATGTCTACTTCCTTTCTGATGCGACACAAAGGAAAGAAGAGAGTTTCCAGTTCCGCATGTATGTAGCATTTCATCCGTTGCGTACTTGAGTCAATATTTCAAACTGATTCATATGTCTGTTCGTAAACCTACGAACTTTTAAACTTTCACTCGCCATGAAAATGTAACATTAAACGAAGTGATTTAAACAATAAAGCTCTTTCATAAGTCGCAAGTAGATAATACGCAGAAATATTAATCAGTTAATCAGGAGCCAATGTCGGGAATGAAGCCACTAATATTTTACTTGCTGTGTCAAAGCCCCAATCACGTACGAAGAGGCACACTCCATGGTTTGAAATTGCCCAAGGATATCTATAAACAACAGAGTAAAGCATAGTAATTCTCCATAAATTGATTTTCAACTTTATCAAATAATAATAATAATAATAATAATAATAATAATAATAACAATAATTTTATTGCAGCTAATAGACTTGTACATACATATTGTCATTAAACTAAACTAAGTAACATTTATAACTCACTTACATTACATCGACATTTTTTGATTAAGTATTTTTTTTATTTTTTTTAAATAATCCTCAATTTACACACTTCAAATTATAGGGAAAGTATGGAAAATACACTCTTATATTCACATCCTTGATTGACAACTTTTTTATAACCGTGCCTATAAAAATTGTCTCCATTTCTAGTATTATAATCATGTGCATCATTATTAACTTATCTTTTTCATAAACAAGTAGAATTGCTTTATATACACATGCAGTGAACACACTATGAATATGTTATTGCTTATAAAATAATTTCTGCAAGATTCTCTAACCTTAATATAAATATTGTTCATATAAATTTTTCTGCAATGTATTTATTTATCCATTTGATGAAAAGTAATTATTAGCAACCCCCTCCAATAATAACCAGCATTTAATTGTTCTTGTTTTTAAATTTACGCTTTCATTAGAAATATCAAACTCTTAAAGAACCCCACAATTTGCTGTACCCCTCCCTACTTGTAGCAGCCGTTTTAGAAATTGCATTTGAACCTGATTCAATTCCTCCATTCCCAAATTTCGATCCCGTACGTCATCTACTAAAAGTGGAAAATAATTTAAACTCGGTCCTGGTGGTGTAGTGGTAACAATACTTGCCTTCTAAATCCAAGATCACGGGTTCGATCCCAGGACCGATGGATTTTTCGGGTGTAAAAACCCTTCCTTCGGAAGGGAAGTAAAGCCATGGGCCCCGTGTCGTACATTTACGGCATGATAAAGAATCTCAAACCTGAAAGAAGAGGCTTCTAAGCAAAATTTGTCGGTCGTTTCACGCCGTGAATAGAATGGTACGCTCATGATCTGAGATGTTAAATAACGTCCGCAAATAAACCAAATCAAAATCAAAAAAACTTTCAGCAACATTGATCTCTCTATGTGTTCACCGGATATCACTCTCTTATTGACTGGACCTTTAAAGACACTCTTTTGGGAGAAATAATTTCATAATTTTACTGAAAATTACAACAAGTAGAGAATGCAATTTCCCTCAAATTAAATGGAGCTTTAAACGAGCTAATTGGGCAGCATTCAGTAAAACAACCAACGATAGTTAACTGCATTGATATCATCAAATAAATTCCACACCACTCACTCAATAATATAGTCGATACTTTTAGTTCATTAATACTTAGCTCAGCAGTAAAGAATAATACCAAAAGCCTGATACCCTCCCACAAGAAATCCGTTCATTGGTGGAATGATTCCTGCAAACTAGCAATTAAAAACAATAGGGCATTTTACAAGTATAAAAGGCGACCTACTTTGGAAAGTAAGCCCATGTTTTTGAGAGCAATAGTTCTAAAGACAGCTAAAGAATGTCATGTTTTACACATTTATCACAGATGTCTCGGAGATTATATGGGGTCGTATAAGAAGGATAGAAGCATATATAAAAACAATGAAATAATAGCTCTCTAATTTTTTTTTTTTTTTTGAGTAGTGTTTAACGCCCGTTTTCACTACTGAGGCACCACAGGCGGTGGACACTGATGATACATGAGGTGAAATGATAAATTGGGAAAGGATATATTTTTTTTAAGGAAGGAAGCGTTCCAGGCCTAAATTTAGGTACCTCCCCGGCATTTGCCAGTTATGAAGACTAAGGAAAACCTGGAAAAAAAACCCAGTCAGGGAGGACGATCCTGGCGGGATTCGAACCGCAGATCTCCCACTCACGAGACCGTGCCTTAACGACCTCGGCCACCCGTGGCGGTTGGTTCGGCTAATAGTAGCACCACTATAACGCAGCCTCAAGCTATAGCAGACACACTGGCTGACATATTTGCAGAAATATCTAGTGACAGCAGCTATAAATAAGAATTCATAACATTCAAAAAGAGTTTTTCTAATTAAGATTTTAACAAAATAGATTGTCACGTAGAACAGAACTATAATGACAAAATTACTCTAAAAAAATTTCAACATGTCTTAAAATATTCTAAGAACAACAGTCTCCTGGACCAGTTAATATCCCATATGAATTCTTAAACAACTCTCTACTGATGGAATATTATATATTTATGAAATATTGAACCACATCTGGTATGATCAAGTATTCCCAGACTAATGGCGAAATTCCATAATAATACCAATTCAAAAAACTGATATTTACAGAAATGCACCAGAAAACCTCAGTTGCTTCGATTTGTACAATGTACAAGCTTGAAAAAGTCATAAACAAACGTCTAGGACTGATTCTTGAAAAGGAACATTTCTTAACTGTAGAACAAAATGGATTCAGATATTTAATGAACTAACGACACCCTAATCGCATTAGACAGACGTCTTTCTTGTCAAGTAATGTCTTTTTGCCGTAAGTTTAGACATTCGAAAAGCATACGACATGGATTGGCGAATGGATATCATTAAAACACTATTGGAACGTAATATGACAGGAAACATGATTAAATTTGTATACTGTTTTCTACAAAACTGAATAATACAAATACATGTAAATAATAAAATATCAAAAAAATGTTCCGCACGGTTCTGCTCTTAGTATTACTCTCTGTCTTATCGCAGACGATCTTACCATTTTTATAAAGACAAATGTTTGTTAACAACACAAGATATTCTTCAGTGTTATTTATAAGAGCTAAATAACTTGACTACGTTTTCCTTCTCTATATTATTTTCAAAACAAAAGAAGTTGGAAATGCAGCTAGTCATTTATTTAAACGATAAAATGTTTCCAATAGTAAATACAATGAAACAATTACGACTCATATTCGACACGAAGCCCTAATAACTGATGATCGCCATGCTGAAAACACCGGCAGCAAGGAATCGGGGAGCCGACTTTAAAATCTTACTGAAAACGTATACGCCCTAATTTGGACTACGGAAGTATAATATATAGTTCTGCAAATCCATCTATACTAAACAGACTCAACACAGTCCAGACTTCAGCACTCCGAATTGTTTTAGGAGCATTTTGAACCAGCCTGAGCACTAGTTTACAGATTGAAATAAGAAGAAAACAGTCGAGTGTCTTGTGTGTTTTTAAAATTACAGCCTTCCCTAGTTTTGAAATATTCACGTATGTTTTTTCGAAAGAAAATCCAAAAAGAAGCACCGATGCCTTTTTCACTATGATTGAAACAGTATCTCCAAAAAATAAACACACCATACCCAACATTTTTGGACTTAATCAAAACTTTGATATTCCTCCTGAGATTATGCTACCATAAATTAATATGGAACCCACATATCAACAATTACAAAAATGACATCAGTATCCAATTAATTTCCACATACGAGGTGGTATCCAGGATATTCGGGACTGGTGCTGCCATCTGGTCAGAGACTTTGAGACTAATGACCGCCGTCACCTCGAAGTAGTTCCCTTCCACACGTATACAGCAGTCCCAGCGATTCTGCCATTTTCCAAGTGCATCTTGGAAGTCACGTTCTTTGAGGATGTTTAGCACAGACAGCGTTTCTTCTTGAATCCTCTCAATTCTGTCGAACGACGTACTTACAACTTGACTTTCAGTTTGGGGAATAGAACGAAGTCGCAGGGTGCCAAATCAGGCGAGTACGGTATCATGTTGTTTTTCATCAAAAAGCTCCTTGTTTACTTATTTATTTATGGATGCTCTTTAACATCTCAGGTCATCAGCATCAGCTCCTGGTGAACAAGCAATTGTGACAGGGCGCAGTATCGTGATGTAACAGTCAGTTATCTTGTCGCCAAAGTTCGGGCCGTCGTCTCCGCACATTTTCAAGGAGCCGTCGCAAAATGTCACAGTAGTACGTGGAATTCACTGTTTGATTTGGTGGAACGAATTCTTTGCACACAATACCGCCACGGGTGGCCGAGGTCGTTAAGACGCGGACTCGTGAGCGGAAGATCTGGGGTTCGAATATCGCCAGGACCGTCCTCCCTGACAGGTTTTTTCCAGGTTTACCCCGTCCTCATAAATGGCAAATGCCGGGGAGGTACCCTAAGCTTAGGCCTGAAACGTTTCCTTCCTTAAAAAAATATAATAAATCCTTTCCCAATATATCATGTCCATCGCCTGTAGTGCCTCTTAGCAAAAACGGGGTTAAACACCATGCATTCATTTTATGCACAATCCCCTTTGTATAAAAGAAAAAGAGGAGCATGCTCTTGACTTTGCCCTTCACTTGCCTCGCTTTTTTGATCTTGTTGAGCTCGGGCTCTTCCACTGGGAGGATTGTGGTTTTGTCTCAGGGTCATAAGCGTACATCCAGCTCTCGTCTCCGGTGATGACCCTGGACAAGAAGATTGGGTCATCGGATACGGCCTGACGAAGCTCCGTGCAAACTTCAAAACGTTGCGCATTCTGATCAGCAGTCAGGGTGCTAGGTACAAATTTTGCGGCGACACGATGCATGCCCAATTCACAGTTGGCATATCCCATAACCAATTCCCACTTCATGACCAAGGTCTTCAATGGTTCGATATCGATCCTCACGAACGAGGTATTAAACTTTGGCAACAATGTGCGTTGTGCAGCTGACGGACCTACCGGTGAGAGTATCGTCTTCAATAGCTGTACGGCCAGCCCTGAACCGAGCATGCTACTCAAACACACGTGTACGGCTCATGCTTTGTCCCCCAAATACTTTTTGAATCATTGCGCGGGTCTACGTAGCATTTTTCTCGAGATTTGCACAGAATTTTAAGTATACTTTCTGTTGTAATCTTGGATCCATCGTAAAATAGCTACACACTACACACAGAGTATCATGAAAAGAACTATAGAATCTCAACACATCTATCCAGCTGTATGAAACTTTAAACACTCACTCATCAAATGTGCTAGTGTTGCCACCTAGCGGCACAAAACTCTACTGCAACAACTGTCGAGATGGCAGCACCTCGTATACACTGATGGATCATGGGCTAAAAACAGCTGTGAATGGGCTAAGGTTACCCCGATCACACGATGCTGTACCATTACCATCTCTATACTCCGTATTTAATGTGAGCTATGTGCTATTAATAAAAGCTTACAATATGTTTCAACAACAGATAAAAATAAATCTTATATTATTCACTCTCATTCTGAACCTAGCAAACAAGCTATTCGACGTTTCCTTTACACACGAATTAATCAAATAAATTCATAAGCAAGCTACAATTCTGATGAAATAAGAGAGGACTCGTCTTCGGAATGAACACACTAAACTAGCACACTCGCATCTACTGAATAAAATAACTCCTATTGAATGCATCATCTGTCATTTCTGTATGACACGTGCTTTCCAAAAGCCCACAATATCAATTTCAGAGAGCATAATATGATATACCATACATTCAAGAAGTCCTCAATAATACGAGTATATCTCGCAGTAAAACTCTGTTTAAATTCTTAAAATCAATAAATCCATATCATGAAACAGTGTAACATATGAAGAAATTTCTGTAATAATATTAATTGATGTTAAGTATCTAACATATACAATCATAAATTCTGCAATTAACATATTGTCGCCATATGAGTACCGATATAAAACAAACAAAAAGGAAAAAAAAAAAAAGACATTCAATGCTTTTTATGTTGTTATGCTTTTTGTTTCCTAAGTGAAGTTTTCGTTAGTTTCATTCGAAAACGACATCGTCTCGACAAATTAATGGACGCCATAGTACATTTCATTTGACCAGTTTTGTTATTAAGAAGTTTGGAGAGAAATACTTCCAGTCTAGATGAACTGTGATCTAATAGTTTTACTAGTATATAACTGTTTAATACACTATCACTTCAGAACATTTTATGAACCACAGAAGAGATCAAGGGAGATCGAATGTTTGCCTAAAGTTGACTATCTCACATTCCAGTAAATTTTAAAATACAGAGTTTTAATTAACAATTATTTGGTCATATTTTTTAGCACTGTGCAGATGAAAAACATCTTGTGCAAAGATGGGTTACAGTCCAGTTGTCAATCTTTGAAATGAATTACAATATTAAAAACATAGAGTAGAAATTTTGCATTTTATTGACTTCATTATGAAAGGAGATAGCGAGCTCGCCACCTGAGTATGTCGTGTCTCGCATAAACAGTAGTTACAACAAGCCTGTATGGAATAAGATTTACTCTCGTTTATGTATGCAGGTGGGCCAATTAACATTGTCTCTTCAAAAATCTCAAAAAGAGTGCTGCAGTAAATGAGCTATTTTTGCAAGCTGAGGAGGTGCAGATGGGCTTACAGATTTAGCACAATCTACAGAAATAAGAAAACGGTTTTAAGTACAAACTTATATACTGAGGATGCATACACGCCTTCGCAGTAGATATCTATTTAATATATTTTAAAGTTGGAGCATAAAACAACAGTAATGTGTAGTATGATGTTCTGTAAACAGATATGACTCACATCCATTATGATAGCGTTGCTACGTGACAGGTAAATCAACAGTAAACAAATGAAACCAGGATTATCCTATGGTGTTTTGTAAACAGATGTGATTCATATTGCATTATGCTAGCGTTGCTACAACAAAATGGAGCCAAGATTGCCGTTTGAACAGCGGAAAGTAATATTGAAGTGGTACTGGAAAACCGAGAATGTTGTTGAAGTTCAAAGGCAATGGAGACATGTGTACAGAACAGAACCGCCAACGCGAGTAACAATTTGAGACCGTATGGGATATGCGCAAGGGTAGATCTGGGAGACCTCACACAGCAACAAGCCCCGCGTCCTCGATCATGGTTTTGGAACGTTTTGAGCACTCACCGCAGAAATCTACAAGTATTGTGCACGTGAGACTGGGATTAGCAGAACCAGCGTACGTCGTATTATTAAAACAGTTGAAAGCTTTCATCCCAAGACTTTTGCATGCATTAAATGAAGATGACCCTGATCGGAGAATGCAGCACTGTGAGTGGTTTCGTAACATGGTGCAAGAGGATGAGGCCTTCGTAGAGAAAGTTGTTTGGTCCGATGAGACACAATTTAAGTTGAACGGAACTGTTGATCGGCATAACTGTGTCTACTGGTGTGCAAACAATCCACGTGTTATTTTGGTAAAGGCTGTTAACTTACCTGGAATTAATGCTTGGGTGGGTAGTCATCTAAGGGTCTAATTGGCAATTTTTTTAAGGAATTACTTCCAACAGGATGGTGCACCACCACATTACCACTGAGATGTGCTTGCGTACCTTGATCACAATTTTCCAAGGCACTGGATAGGACGAAGAGGTCCGATTGAGATTCCACCGCGTTCTCCGGATCTAACTCCTTTGTACTTCTACCTATGGGGAAATTTAAGGATGTAATAGCAGCTACACTGACAGTACTTCGGGAAGAAATTGAAACGGCATGTGCTGCAATTGCTGAGGGCACTTAGAAATTGAAACGGCATGTGCTGCAATTGCTGAGGACACTTTCGCAAACGTTGCTCAATCAGTAGTTCAACGTACTCAGAAGTGTATCGACGCCAATGGTGGGCATTTTGAGCAACTGTTTTAATTATAAAAATCTAAGATGATTAGTGCTCATCATTTTCTGTTTGTGTGAATTCGGTTTTGCTTGAAGTGTGTATACATTTTGGTACCCTCTGTTTATATTTCAATGGAAATTATTATCGTGGTAAAATACAAATGCAGAAATCTCGTGTTTAGAATTTTAACATTTAGTTAAAATTATTACTTCTTGCTGATAAGTGATAATATATTGAAACGTCATCTTAAAGGAAAATAAAACTGCCAAGGGTGGCCGAGGTCGTTAAGGCGCGGACTCGTGAGCGGGAGGCCTGGGGTTCAAATCCCACCAGGACCATCCTCCCTCTCTGAGTTTTTTTCTAGGTTTTCCTCAGTCCTCATAAATGGCAAATGCCGGAGAGGCCTGGAACGTTTCCTTCCTTTAATAAAAACATTCTTTCCCAGTTTATCATTTCATCTCATGTCTCATCAGTGCCCAGTGCCTCAGTAGTAAAAACGGACGTTAAACACTATTAAAAAAATAAAAAAGGAGAATAGTTTTTATTTTGCATTGGAATTAATGTGCTTTCAAAACCATCCATACCTCTAAACATATATAAGGGTGATGAAAGTCTATTGATTTCTTCAAAATTACAGAAAGGTACCAAGTCATTAAAGGAACGTTGCCTAATTTACAAAATGATGCTTATTTACTACAACACGTACAGTTTTCAGGCTTTGATGTAGTAATTGCTTCATCTGATGCTACATTGTCTTAGATGTTTTTTTGGCACATTCGGCCTCCGTTAGCTTTACCTGAAGAAATCGGGCTGGCGCTTTGGCCATTTGTGATTGAACGAGAAATCAACTGGTAATTGTAATTATAATTATGCCCAATAAATAAACATTCTTAGTTTTCTGATTTTTGCAACACGATAACGGTACATAAAAAGTCTGAATATAATAATAGTGATTTAAAAAACGTGTGAATTAAGTAGTGTTTTATACATATAAATTTCTTGACGTATATTTTTGTTAATTAGATATATGCGACCGTCCTAATTGAGCGGGGCGGCTCAGGCCGAAATACTTTAAAACAAATTACAATGGGATTTCTAGAAGTAAATTCTAGGGGTGGAAAGGTGAACATTGAACTATGGTGTACTTTGAGAGGGGGATGCCTACAGCTAACTAATTGTAACTAGATACTGGCTAAGAATAATTAAAGGACAACAAACAACCCTGAAGGCAATAGGCTACCGGCACCAATTAAACAACTTGCATTATCCAAAATGATGGTCGGCGATTGTGCAGCGGGAATGGTCGAAAATCGGTTTAAGCGATATTTGGCAGAAAGATATTGAAAACAGGTACGGCGCAGTGAAAAAAGTCATAAGACGCCTGTTTGACATAAAGCGACAGGAAATAGAGGCGCGATACATGCAGATGTCATCTCTGGACCTGCAGAGCGAAATTAAAACTAGATGGGGTAAAGAGATCTATATCATGGAGCTAGGCATGAAACAGAGGTCGGGAATAGCATGACTTAGACTGGGAGGCTGGAAGGCACATAAGGTTGTTGACAAGGAAGGTGGGAGAATTTACCCATTATACTCGGAACCGGAAGACACTTTTGGCTAAGTGCGCACAGACAGAAGATGCTGGGATAAATTTTCTCCCTGATTCATTTTTGACTTCCAGTAGGGGGAGGCTTACATGCTGGGACTTAATTGTAAATACTCAAAACTGGCTAAAACTGGGCATTTTCTTAAATGAAATACATAGTTTTAGGGACAAGAAATTTCTATAAATATTGTACATAAATAATATGAAAATATATACGAATATTAGAATTGTTGTATATATGTCTGTTTTATGTGTGTGCATGTGCGTTCTTGTTAATTTTGTTTTCTTTTGTAAGAATTAATTTCAAATATGAAGTATTTAGCAAGAACACGAACGGTCTTGCGACCCATGCGGTTGTGATGTATAATTTGGAACAATAAATAGTACATCTTCACTTCAGACTCGCATTTGGAAGGACCCAAGGTCAATTCCCGTTGGGCAGCCTATCCTGCCTTAGAATTTTACGTGGTTTACCTTGGCCATTTAGGAGATGCTGGGATGGACACTCACATTCTAGGAGTTTTTCCCTCTCCCATTTCATATAGTTTAATTCTGTTGGTTCTGTTATAGGGTCGAAGGTATCAGGGCATGGTATGATAATGATTAGCACTTTGGAAAGGTTTTTAGTATGGAAGCGGATTTTCTAAAGGGCTGTACTAGCTCCACCGTCGGGGTGTTCTATCTGGAATACGTTTGGAACTCCGTTTTCGTCCATACAGTTACCACCCGTAGGCTCTGGTCACCGGTGTCTTCTTCACCTCATGCCTCCCCTGGACCAGCCACTGCTCAAGACCATACATTCATCAATTAATACGATGATCTTTCTGATGTACGTAATATTCTGTCACTCTCTCGTTGAGGTTTGAAATGCTGCCAATAAACTCACGTTCAGTCCAAAGTATAGTATAATCAATTTTATTCAGTTTTTTTTAAAAATATTTAATATTTACTAATAGAATTTGCACTAGTGCATCATATTTTCTTGCAGAGTGCTGGTATCAATGCAAACTTACAAAATATAGATTGATTGATTGATTTGATTTATTTACGGATGCTCTTTAACATCTCAGGTCGTCAGCGTCCCAATCAATTCAGGGCGTGAAATGACCAACAATTTTGCTCAGAGGCTTCTTCTTTCAGACTTGAGGTTCTTTATCGTGCCGTAAATGTACGACACGGGACCCACGGCTTTACTTCCCTTCCGAAGGAAGCCATACTTAGGATTTTTACGACAGAAAAAATGCATCGATCCTGGCCGGGTTTGAACCCGCGATCTTGGGTTTACGATGCAAGTATGGTAATCACTACACCACCAGGACCGACAACATGTAGATTGCCGACCTAGTACCCTCAAAGGTATGATAATTTTTTTTTTCAGAAATGATAATACACTACCTCGTTTTATTATAGTTAACATCACTGTTCGAGCGAAATACAAGGATAAGAGAGAAACAAAGATATAACCTTCAAATCCCTTGAGCCAGTGTTGACTACAAACCTTGCAGATTGTAAGAGTTCTTATGGGTTGGATTAGAAAACCCAAAGTCGCGAAACTAAAACTACTAAAAGGCTAAAGAAATGTCCGTGTGCAGATTTGAGAACACAGTGATTGGTTGTGAGATGAGGACAACTACAGTTCATAAAAACATATGGTTATTTAGGTTATATGGTATGAAGGATAGGTCCATAAGTTTCCGGCCTAGCCGATAAGGATTATCGCCTTGGCAAAAGCCTTATCTGGTTTCACACCTTATCTGTTAAGTAAATAACTGCAACTGTATCTCCGCTCCGCTGTATTCAGTTGTTCAGATATAGTTGCATAAAGAAGGCTATGTGTAGAACATTGTGACATGTTCAAAATGGAGTTTCGAGCTCTTATTAAGTTCTTCACAAAAGAAGGACTTACTCCAAATGAAATTAAACAGCGATTGGACGGTGTATATGGGGAAGCATCCCTCTCATATTCTATCGTAAAAGAATGGGCCAAACTTTTTCGCATGGGTCGAGAAAGCATTGAAGACGAACAGCATGCAGATCGGCCCTTGGAGGTGCTCACCCTTGAAAACATCGCTCTTGTGGAAGGAGAAATTGTGGAATACCGGCGGCTCAATTTACAGAAATAGCAGCAAGGTTGGGCCTTTCTAAAACAACAGTCCTTCAAATTATTCATGAACATGAATAAGGTTAGTGCAAGATGGGTCCCTAGACTTCTTTCCGTAGCCCAAAAGTAGCAACGGGTCATCTGTTGTCACGCATTTTTGGAACTCTAGCGTGGAAACGAGAGAGAAGTTCTGCAACCATTGTTACAGGAGATGAAACTATGGTCATCTACTATGATCCATTGTCCAAAAGAAAATCAATGGAGTGCAGTAAATCTGGCGAAGCATCGTCTCTAATGGCCAAGGTCACTTAGTCGACCAAGAAGATCATGACCACAATCTTTTGGAACTGTGAAGGAATATTCTTCATTGACTTCAAGGAGAGGAACACCATAGTAAATGGGGGTACTATGCTCACCTACTGCACAGACTACGTGCTTCCATCAAAGAGAAAAGGCGAGGAAAGCTGAGTGGTGTTCGCCTTCTTCACAACAACGTGCCTGTATACACAGCTCTTGTTGCAAAGGAAGCTGTGAAGAAGGAGATCCCATCCCCCTACAGCCCAGATCTAGCTCCCAGGGACTATTTCCTCTTCTCAGAACTCAAGAAGGGCCTTCGAGGAAGGAAATTTAAATGTGACGAAGAAGTGATGTATGCTGTTTATGCCCCTTTTCCAGACAACACTTCTGACTATTTGGGGAGGGGGGGATTGAAATGTTAATTCAAAGATGTGAGAGGTGTATTGCAATTAAGGGTAACTATATTGAAAATTGAAATATAATTTTGTCTTTATCATACTTAGAAAATGGTTAGGCCAGGAACTTATGGATCTACCCTCGTATGTTAGAGCAGTTAGTAGTTTATGGTAAAGTCAAGCTATTTCAGTGCTGGTCAGTGATTTAAGGTTCAAAGTTAATGTGTAGCTCAAGATTTAAAATACAGTAATTCCACTGGGCATTTAAATATCTAGGATACTGCAACCTCTGCACATTCATAGGATTGATATCCATTAGCTTTTTTTTTTCGATATGAAGGAAACTGTTGTCTTTTAACTGACTCAAATATCGCTTTGTACTTGTTCGTGCACAGCTAAGGCGCCAAAAACTAAATAAGTAAGTAAAGAGAAAATCGACCGATTTATTATTATTATTATTATTAATATTATTATTATTATTATTATTATTATTATTATCGTCATAATTTTGTTTTTATTGTTTTAAGGCTTTAAATGTTCTTGAGTCATTGATGAAATAGATTAAACCAGACGAAATGAACATTTCCTGTTATTATCATTTTCCTATGAGAAAAAACCCTGGTAATAGTAATTCAGAATATTCATAACAACTGGGAATTAGCTGAATCAGAGTGCTGTATGACAGCATGAAGTTTATAGCATTGGGACTAATGGCTGGAACATTTTAAATTGTATGTAAGCAACAACGAAAGGTTTTCTTATGGCCATAAAATAGACCTCGCTCTTTCATGAAATGTGCCCCTTGCAATGGTCTCTAGCCTGCGAGGTCGAGGGTACAAATTGGTCCAGGTGTTGCAGCAATGCACTATGATTTATTACCTTGTTCACTGTTGGAAACCTAAATACATCCTTCATCCCAAACTGCCGCTTACGTAGAAATATGAGTGGGGCATTTCGAGGAACGTTTGTGGAGGAGGAGGAGAGAAAGAGGACTAGAAAAATGAATCGAAATAAACTCAAGTTTGAAACGCTGCAGGGTTTAAAAGTGGGGCACAGGAGTGTAAACATAGACAGCAGATGCTGGTGGGAGGATTTCTGGAAATGTACAGGCTCCTAACACATGTTCAATGTAAATGCAAGTGTCCTAAATACAGAAATATGAAAATAATAAATAAATGGTAGAACAGAGGATACCTCTAATGCATAATCTTCATATGAAATTTGCTTTTACTAATATATTGTAAAAATTTAATCGTTTCCATGTCATAATTTAATGACACTAGAAAAATATCGAGAAACTGAGGATATTTAGATTTCCCTCTATACCGATGTCGGTCCTGGTGGTGTAGTGGTAGCCATACTTGCCTTCTAAACCCAAGGTCGCGGATTCAAACCCGGCCAGGCTCGATGGATTTTTTCGTACTTAAAAATCCTAAGTATGGCTTCCTTCGGAAGGGAAGCAAAGCTGTGGGTCCCCTGTTGTATATTTACGACACGGAAAAGAACCTCAAGGCTGAAAGAAGAGGCCTCTGAGCAAAATTTGTCGGCCGTTTCACGCCCTGAATTGAATGGGACACTGATGACCTGAGATGTTAAAGAGCGTCCGTAAATAAAACGAATTAAAAAAAAAAATAAATAAAAACTCTATACCGATATACCGGGTGTTACTGAATTACATCGCAATAATTTCAGAAACTGTATAAGCATCTTACATAATTTGAATGAATGTATGAGTATATTTAGTCAAATTAACATATGTACTAATAACTTTACAACCTTCTCAAGAGTCCACCTTCGTGCGCTTTATTATACACAAAAAGTACATTTTAAATAAATAAGTAAATGTTATACCTCCAATGCTTAACGCAGTTAAAATAATAACATAACCTTAATAATAATAATAATCATAATAATAATAATAATAATAATAATAATAATAATAATAATAATAATAATAATAATAATAATAATCTCAATATTACCCTAATATACACATACAGAATACAGAACCCCTTCCCCCTTGTCAGTGAAATAAGTAAACGCTATATATATACATTTTTAATTCAGTTTAGTTCCCCCCGCCCCTTCACCCGGTTTTCAGCCTTTTCAGACCTGAGCTGTCTCACCTTCGACATGAATTTGCCTACCTGCTCCTCATCCTTGCCTGCCAGCAGAGCTCAGCATGCCCCTTGCTCTCTGTTAGACAGAAAAGGAAGGCTGAGATAAGGAACTTATTGTCCAAGAAGTTTTTAAAAATAACTCCTAGTTAAATGTGGTAAAATAAATTGAAATTATATGCTGCTATATTAACGTTATAGACAAATGCAATAAAATATGTCTTAGGCCTTCAAAGCTGCTTCGCGAGTGAAAAAATTCTCGTAGTTGATTTAGAGCGTTTTCAACATTTAGTTCTTAAAATCTCTAAAACTGCCGACTAATCACTATCATGTGATTTCTCCACAGTTGACTGATTTGCCGAGCTATGTAGCTTGGTCTAGTGTATGGAACCATCTGACTGCGTGACGTAATGGATAAGGTAATCTACTGCTTTTATGATGAAGCATGCTGCTACATTATTATCTGTCTGAAGAAACATTGCAGACGGCAGGCAGCGGAACCTGGAACGTCAACTCTAATAGGTCACCCTTTTCTGACGTACTATGTACAGCTCTGCAGTAAAGAAATGCACCAGTTCACTGCATGTTGATGGAGATAAATTTGGTGTATAAGAAGCTGTTCTTCCAAACTCAAAGTGGAGTTTTTTGGAGTTAACACTATATGATATTTCACCCTTGAATACATAGGTGCTTTTCGTTCGTAACAGCTGATATATCACTTGGACAATAAAATGCCTACCTATATAGCCTTGAAACCTTTCGGGTAATACATTTTATACTGTCGTGTACTTCAAGAGCATCATAATGCGACAGTAACCAATTTTATTTTCTGTCACTTTAGCTTGGATTGATTTGGAATGGATTGTTAAGGACAGAGGAGGCATTTGGGTTACTTCAGACCTGCTCAAGTTCCTATGTCTCCAGTGGAAGCATCTGCAGAAGGAAGGAATAAGAGACGCTGCGGCTAGGATCCAGAGATGGTGTGGCGCGGATGTAGATAGTTTCCTAAAGTTACCACCCCGACGTCGGCGATGGCCCCCTACTTTAAGCAGTACGAGTCCCAGGGCAGAAACCTTGCTAAAGCACAAGCGACCATCATACCTCACACCTTTCCTGACACGTTATGCCTTGTTACGGAACCAAGAGAAATGAAATTAAATGAAATAGCAGGGGAAAGAATCTATGGAATGTAAATATCCATCCCAGCAGTGATCAGGAGATGGGCGGCCCAAGGGATTTGAGTCAGGACCTCTCGAATTCTCGTTTGCTTAGCCGCCGCTCCAACCAAAGGTTTAAGGGATAACCTTTAGGTTATTTGCATTTTGCTATTTACCATAGTACTTTAAACAAACCAATTAATAAACTAATGAGTAACACTGTTTTGTAGCTTTTTAGCAAAAAGTAATGAAGCTTGACTAATTAAATGGCAAAGTCCAGCATCCACTTATATTGCCTATTCGCAAACAATTACATAACCTCCATTGTGCAACATGTACCACGTTGCCAAGCATTTCAACTTTCATACTCATCACTATCTCATTTCTTAAAAACGCGTAATATGAATAAAATACTATGACTTCAAAATAGACTCTTGTTTATTATATTTTTATGTTCTTAAAACATAAAGTATAACAGGCGAGCCACAGAGCATAAAAAGTTTCCGAAATATTGTGGTCTGGATTTCTGAGAGTTAAATAATGAAGAAGATGCACAATACTCACCCCAACGTTCAATTAGCATCACAGTTTTATATTATTATCTTGTCATACGATGTTTGCATACGAACCCTTAGTTTGGACTGGTTTAGTAAGGAAAGAGAAGGACATTTTGATATTTCAGCCATGCTCAAGGGCTGTTCGTTCGTTCCTGCGCATGCAATGCGGATACCTCCGTGAAGGATGAGTTAAGGGGAACCAGGATCCAGAGGCGGTGAGACATGGAAGTAAACGGTTCCCTAACAATGCTTCCAGATAAAGTATCCCCCCCTCCAAGGATTTCGAGGGCCTCTGCTGCACCTGACGCCGGAGTAGAAACCTTTCCAAAGCACAAGTCACCGCCAAACCGCGCACACCAGCCAATCTCGCCTGATGCTTTTGAATAAAATGGGGTGAAACCTGATGGCAAAAAACAACCAAGAGAAATTACGGAAAACCCCAAGATCCGGGTTGGCCGGCCGCAAGGGATTTGAACTCGAGACCACACAAAAGCAAGTTCCAAGCGTTACCGCCAGAGCCACCGAGCTCACTTACGTATTCTTTCCCCCAATGTTCAAGGTCCATATAAATTAATTTTTCCAATATAGAACAATTGATTGGCGTGGGAGAATTGAAAAGCGAGTCGGCATTCATTGTCCCATCACACAGTTTGCCGCCTTTTGGCTCTATCACCCATTAAACCAGTCCGATAATAACTGCATGTGTTCAGTCAGTATTTGATAGCTTCAACTCGTAGTCTTGCCTCCAGTTGTAAGTTTAAAGGATTCGTGTTACTCTCGTTTCCCTTCCTGGGAGTGACCTATCTCTACAGTAGCTACATGAATCGCGGTGGTCGACGTCTTCATGACGTATAACTCGGATTTATTTCAGTTAAAAGGAACGCATGAAAGTTAACAGGAAACCTAAAGCTTATAAACGCCTGCTACAGCCATAACAGGAGAGTTTCAAACCCACCTATATCTATCAGACTCGAAAATCTCAATAGACATAGATGATTCTCTAACTCCCTCCAGTTGCGCACCGAAATTCCAGCTCCTGTTCAACCAAGTCCACAGTGTCGACAATGAGTCTCCTATTCTTATCTCACGAAAACATACCTTGAATCTATTGCACTTTAAATTCCAAAACTTCAAAGGCTAAACTGCAGATAACAGATTTTCGTGATGGAATGAATGTTTCCGCAAAGCATGATACAGCTCACGCTCTCGCCGCGGCTTTCTATGGCTGCAGTACTCCATTCAGTGCAATAGAATCGATGTCCTTTAAAACTTATGTCAAAAAATGCGGCCTGTCTATAAACCACCGACCAGAAAAGCACTTTCTGATAATCTTCTGGATGAGATTACTAATACAAACATAGAAGTAGGCGCAGACTCTGTTTAAAAATGAATCCATGAGCACGACATCCACATGGAACTAGTGCCAAAGTTGAATTTGTTCTATTGAAGATTTTGATATTGTAGTGTCGACAGAAATAGATGCAACTCTTTGTGATGTGTTTAAAAAATAGCTACGAATTTACTGTACCGTTTCAGATATTGCCAGTAACAAGGTTAGAATGCGCCCTTGGTATTCTGCCTGTAATCCGATATTGGGAATCTTTTAGTCAAGGATCTTCTCTCAAAGAGGCATTGTATCTCGCATGAACGCGGTGTTGAAATCTTTGACGCCCTGAATAGATTGAGACGCTGATGACCTGAGATGTGAAAGAGCGTCCGTAAATAAACAAATCAAAAAAAAAAAAATCAGAGAGATGTTGTTATCCTCCACTGAAGTTTTCAAGTGCAATAAGGAAAATTCCTGGCATTGATGAAGCTGAGAAATTACTTTCTTCAATCAAGCCCTAGTGACTTTCTCAAAGAAGTTAATGATACAATTGCAGTGTTCTTAATTCAGTATCAAAATAAATAAATAAATGCCAAAAATAAGAAGTAACTATTGTAGATGCCATTGAACTATGGCTGGATCTTCAACTACATGATGACCACAAGGAATTCTTTAGTCTCTACATATCTGTAATATACAAATCAGTCTGTGTACATTTTACAATAAAATTCTAATCTTAATACAGTGTTCTTCCCAATGTACTACATCTGCGTACCAGGGACTGAAACTGAATGAAAAACATCCCGGTCAAATAGAGGAATTCATTTTAGAAAACTTGTTCCCTTGGGCATAATCAGTATCAACTGGAATGGGATAAATCTGGAAAGTTTGGAAAGTTTATGAAGAAGGTTAGATTACCGAGATTCTGGTACTTTGCTGTTAGGCTACATAAAGAGCTGTCAGAGGTTGCATTGAAATTACTTAATATCCCAGCATCTTCAGCCCAACTTGAAAGAATGTTTCTAATTTGTCTTTTGTCCATAATATTACAAAATATCGACTCAGCTTCCAAAGTTCCAAGAAACTACTTGAGATATATTACACACTTAACAAATGACACTATCCAAGTATTGGAAATAAAATCAGCTACATTATAAACTAAGCCGTCAAATGTTCTGTTCAATATCAACACTTTTATCTCATTGGTGTTGCAGTGAAACTTCTCTCTTTCCTACTCATATACACAAAAAACTGTTTAGTAAATGTACCTAAAGGTTTTGCCTCTGGCAAAAGTTTTCCTTCTGACAAAAACTTTTTCTAAGACAGGGGTATAATAAGATGCACTCGGCCTTATTAAAAGCACACTTAGCACTTCAAAAGGAAAAACTGCTCTTCGACTAAATTTGAAACCAGAAAGGAAGAATTGCGATCGCTTTATTAGAAGATGGCGGGGATTGATAATATGGAGAGGGAGATTTTGATTAATTACAATGGTTTATTGATTTATGGATTGTCGTAATTGTGATAACTGTAGTATAGGTTATTGTCACGACCCTAGTCGGATATGGAAAGAGGCAAGGAGTTTCAGAGGTAGAGCACTAAAATCATTTACGTAACTAAATGTGTTTGTTCAAAAGAGAACAGCAGCGAACATCCCACCCTGACCTGCAACTTACCTTAGGTCGATGGTGACTGAGTTAAGTAGAGCACTGACTGTAGAGTACTGACGTCCGATTCATGTCCTAGTAACCCGATATGTGACAACTTCCGCTAATGTTTTATATCTTCTCGATTTCCGGTTAAGTCTTAAAATAATCCAACTATATGTGATAATTCACGTCACGAGAGCTTCTAGAAGGTTCTACAGCATTTCTCTAACGGAAGTAGCTTAACGAAAGAGAATGTTACTTGGCATTAACAATGGTAGCCCAACAGGAAAGTGTGGGCTTAACCGGAGGATAAACTGCAAAACTACTGTGCACAAACTCTTGGTATAACTTCCCCAAATTATGCAATATCCTTATAGCAACACATTCTCTAAAGTTGTACTTATAATCTGAAATACTGGCAAATATACTTAGTTGTCGACACCCAATTACTTAGCCCGTCCCATTATGTTGATCTTCTCTTCTCCCACTGATGATCCTGTATCACTGTTTGCCTCGGCCTAGCTCTGGAGAGCTCTGGAATTTTGTGATCTTTCGATCAAAGGGAAAGGAGTCGGGAAGTTAGCAGGAGATCAACAAGATTAGTGAAGTTTACTGAAACACTATTTATTAATGTTTATATCTTTTTCACAGCTATGGGTTGCCTTTAAGTCTGGAGAATACAAAGTGTCCCTTATGTCATTTTTGCGCTGTCTAAACTGAATTATTCACAATAAGATTCCTTTGACTAGGCCCTAGCTTCGCTCATGATAAATTATACACTTATAGGAATTATTCACGAGTATTGTTTTCATTCTCCTAATGTTAACACAAGCACATATTCAGTTGAGAGTCGTTGTTGCTAAACTGTTCATACATCAAACTCTCGCCGAACGAAAATTATATGCTGACTTGCAAACTGTCGAATCTGAACTGAACTAAGACTGCAAACTATAAATTGGAACTAACTATAAACTGTCGATTGTGAACTCTTAATTCAGATTGCAAAGTACTATAATATACTGTCTGGGGGCCCCGAAAATATCATCTTATATAAATATTACCGTCGTTCGGTCAGGACGCTACATTCGACCTTTCAAAGAGAATCTAGAACTTCTTCCCTTCTTTGCGGATTGCTATTGGCTGTTAGGCCTATATACAATCCTTTTGATTTCTCTGATTGGATACCGTCTTACGTCTTTGTCTTTTCGTGTTTTTGCAGTATGTCGCTATTCTGTCCTCTTTGCAGGTTATTCGCCTGCATTCAGCCACGTTCCAGTTGCATAAGAAAATTTATGATACAGTCCTTTACCTAACATAACAAAAATTAAAGCTTTCTGTCTGCACAGAAATGGAAATCTCCGACTCCGTCCCTTCTTAACGATTTTCAGAAGATAATGGACTGACGCATTTAGCTCAAGGTTTTCTATACATATTATTTATAAAGGAACACAGGTCCTAAGGGCTCTTTTGTTAAGTCAAACATAAACATTTTTGTTTACTTCACTTGCTAGAAAGTAATATTGTTCTCTTTTTTAATAGTGTTTAAAGCCCGTTTTTACTACTGAGGTACCACAGGCGGTGGACACTGATTATAAATGAGATCAAATGATAAATTGAGAAAGGTTTTTTTAAGTAAGGAAACGTTCCAGTCTAAGTTTAGAGTATCTCCCTGGCATTTGCCAGTTATGAGGACTGAGGAAAGCCTGTAAAATACCTCAGTCAGGGAGGACGGTCCTGGCGAGATTCGGACCTCAGATCTCCCGCTCAAGAGTCCGCGCCTTAACGACCTCGGTCACCCATGGTGTACGTGGTGGACACTGATGATACATGAGGTAAAATGATAAATTGGGAAAGGATTTATTTTTAAGGAAGATAACGTTCCAGGCCCAAGTTTAGGGTACCTTCCCGGCATTTGCCATTTATGAGCACTGAGAAAATCTTGGAAAAAACCTCAGTCAGGGAGTACGGTCCTGGCGGGATTCGAACCCCAGACCTCCAACTCACGAGTCCGCGCCTTAATGACCTCTGCCACCCGTGGCGGTAATGTGTTTCTGACAACACGTTTCCAAATATACATGAAATACGTAAAATAATGTAAGAATTATTAAATATGAAATACACAAATTTAATTATAATAAAATTTTGCTACCTTCTCTGTACATCAAACTAGGATTGATTCATAACTTCGTAAAAACAGTGGATTTGATGGATCAGCATTTAAATAGTTGGTCTGAAAAGTTCCAGCTAAAACAAGGGAAATTTCGTGAGAATTCAAGTCAGAGAACTGTTTTCAGATGAATAGTTGACGGACTTTTGACTCGATAAGAAAATACTGCTTGGGGGAATCTTGCCTCAACTTTCTTAGAGCATCATTAGGTCCAAAAATATTGATAAATAATTAACAATGTGCCTGTCATTAAGGATACACTTTTTCCATTTTAATGTGTACTTTGGGGGGGGGGGGAGTGTAGAATGTTTTCATGAGACAATTTCAACGATTAAAGAAAATTGAAGATGTGGAGAGATGGCTTGTCAGAGGAACGTGTTCATAATTAACTGTTCACTATTAATATTCTACTTTTGTATGGACCGACTCTCAAGTATTTGAACACATGATACACATGCAGTGCGTAATGTTTTACTCTCTCCCCGCATACGTCGCTAGCCATCTCTCTAGCTCCCAGCAGTAAAGAGGTAAGAGGAACACACCCATTCTAGTCGACTATTGCTGGTCAGTTGTGAGGAACAGCCCTGAGGTCCACTGTAGCAAACGCGCTGTCTGTCTGAGGTAAACTCAGTCTAATATTACTAAGCTTAGGAAAATATATATCTTATGATCATGTTTTAACATTACGAAAATACAATATCATCTTTCCTATTTATATTGTATTTTCATATTTAACACAAAATGCATAGAATTCCAGTGATTTAGTTTCTGTAACAGAAAAAAGTTTAATTTAGTAGCATAGTTTAAGATGGGACTTTTATGCCATTGTTTGCAATAGTAAAAACGTCATGTTTCCTACTTTCATTATTGTTGCCCTTATGGTTGTTTGGTTATACCATTTTTTTCAATTCCGAATGGGAACTCTGTATGCTACCTTACCTACCTAAACGTTATTCGTCTGTTGTTTTCTAAGGTAATTAAGGCAGCGCCTAGCATGAATTGAAAATGAGCATTACGACACAAAATGCGCTCTTAGTGATGACCCCATTCTACGCGTAGGCAATTACTGGATTAGACTTCCTGATGAGTGTTATAACAACATTTCCGTGCAAATATAAAGTTAGTCAGATATGTCTCCTAGATACATTTGACAACTCTTAAAATGAGGATGAAGATAAATAAAAGAAAAAATCCTAAATAATAAAGTATCATTTCGCTCTAGGTGCGCTATTTATCTGCTATATGTCTGCTGCTTCATTATTTCTTTATTTGTTAGTATAGGAAGCTGAATCAAAAATAAATTAATTCTTATAAGTAATATTCTCCTTTTTCTCTCTGATATTAGGGCCCATATATTAAAACACCCTTACCTGTGAATGGCTATAAAATATTAAACTTTAAAAAATACACTACATACTAAACGAAAAACATTTAATATACATTGTAACACACACCCTCTATAAATGGCGTCTAGATGAGGTGAATATTACTAAATAATACAAGAAAAAATTAAAAGGCAAGAAACTCGGAGGCCTAAAGTTCAAAGTACGCTGCAATATATGGAATCAAAATGGCCAGAGATGGACATAATGGGAATAGGGTTTTGAAAAGAGGTAAAGACAAAAATTGACAATACTCAGAAACAAGAATTATGGACAAGTCTTAGTGATAAATAATCTCTAAAACACTAAATATAATTGGGAGAGAGAAAACTACATAGAAATTTGCAAAAAGTAGGGAGATTGGCTTGAATTAAAACAGGAATTTTTAGCCCATGGCCCAGGCTTATAGTTAAAGCTTAAGCCCTGGCTCAATTAAATTTTCTTTGAGCTTAAGCTCCTCGAGTTTTAGTTACGCTATAACCTTTAGCTTTGGTAAGTTGAACATTGTTTGATACTGCTGAAGTTGGCAATGCATGGGCATGCGCGGTTAATTCAACGTTTCTTCTTTATACGTGTGTGGGTGGTTTTTTTTTTTTTTTTTTTTTTTTTTTTTGCTAAAATCAAAATCATAAAAAATCAAAAAATCATAAAAAAACACCCACACACGTATAAAGAAGAAACGTTGAATTGAGGGCGTTGATGGTTAATTAAATTGTGTAATAGATAGAGGGAAGGATTTGGTAAAAAAGGAATTCGAATTGTTAGGTTTTGGGGTGTATAATCTCAGGGGTAAATAATACTTTCTTCCTCTCCGACGATGTTTACCGCTGACTTAGTTTGGCCCCGGCTGTTGAGACTCTGATGCTGGGTATTTTTATGGCACTGTGACCATAGGGGAAGGAGTATATGCAGATTAATAATATTTTTTTGGTTATGGAAGATGGAACACAATTTATTGTTCTTGAACCATTGTACATAAACTATTGCACTTAACTAATGAAGAATGTCCACTTAATTCTTGCAAAACTAACTATCGATTTCCACTAATTTAACGGAACTGAGGAAGTCCGTACACTGACCTTGCCTCGCTGAATACTCTTGCCAGACTGCGGGCCACAAAATTGCAAGACTAAGTAAAATGTGGTCTGCGTGAATTTTCCAGGTAGTGGATGGCTTCTTCCCTTTCTTTTCATCTCTATAGTCACCAAATATTTTTATGGTATCTACTCCGCTTAAGAAAGGTTAACAGTTAACACCTGTCTGCAGAATTCTTTACAAATATTGCTACAAAAGAGGTACGGAAATTTCCAGGTCAGGTTTTATGACTAGGGTAGCTTTCTGCGCCTTGGCAAGAAAATAACCTAGACCTAATATTCAACACTTGTACAGAAAATGACATTACACATGGCTATAACGAGGTTACATAAAATTATTGGCTACAATCAATCTAATTAAATGCGGGGGTGGCAGCTCATAAATACTGCGTCAAAGTGTAGGGCTATAATACAATAATATTTATATCTGAAATGAGCTACAAAAAAAAGAAAAATAGGACAGCTAATTTCACAATTGGAGAAATTACCAAAATTGCTACAGACTGTTAAAAAGTACAGACACAGAATGCAAGCAGTCTAACAAAATATTATGGCAAAAAAAAAAAAAAAAAAAAACACACACACACATACTTCGGAGGAAGTTTCAAATAAGTTCAACGCCCACAGTGGTACTGTTTACAGGGACGCGGGAGTTCTGAAAGAGTATGGACAACATGAAGAAACCTACAAAAAAAAAAAAAAAAAGGTACGTAATGAAAAATGCGCAATAAATCGTATGGTATAGGCGGAGGACCCAATGTGCCTTCATCAATAACAAAACTTGATGAGAAAACAAAGTATTTATTCGAATGCAAGTTGATAGCCTTCATGTTTTGTGTTTTTCTCAACAGTGCCGCAGAAATCATAAGAGCAAACATTGCTTCGGTCCATAGATCCTTGTTCTTGAAATAATAAAGATCGCTATTTATATTTTTAGTTCTTTTCTAAAATAAATTATACATATATGATCTGTACATTACTAATACTATTAATAGTGCGTTGTATGTTTTATTTCATCTCCAATAATTTCCAATATTACGTTTGCTGTTTACTTAACCTAAATCTCTCGTAGAATTCAGAATCGCTGCATAAATTAAGATTGTCTGAACTGTTCTAAATGTTCTTGGTATCCTTATCCTTTCAATTTGAGGTAGAAGAAACTGAATTTCTTCGTCACTTACATCTTCTTCTTCCGAAAACATTCTGACATACAATAATTACCTAACTCCTCCTCAGCTTAAGCCAAGAGACAATTAAGTGAAGCTTATCATTCAATTTGTACACGTAAAACGCTTATGTAGCTTAAACTCCGAGGTAAGGTTAAGTCTGAACTCTAATACAGGGCCTTAGTGAGTTAAGGAATGGGTTTAACGGGGGGAAATGCCCAATGTGCTAAGAAGATAATATTTTGGAAAGAACAGTTTCCCTTACCATAGTGAGATAAACTTTGTACCAATTGAAATATGATGCAGAAGAAATTTTAATTTAAGATCAGTTTAAAATATAAATTAGGAAAATATTTAGAGATACAATGAGTTAAAAATTGTTAAGAAGGGTAGATAAAATTAGTTAAAAGAATAATGTGGATAGTGTCATACGGTAAAGCGATTAAGTGTAGAAATAATTTAGAAAACTTTTTTTATTATTTATGATCCCTAATATATCTCCATTTATGTGTACAGCCGGAATGTTACATATAAAATAAGTACGGAAGAAATGCAACTCCATAAAATAGTGTTTACTTTAAAATTTAATTTGCAGTTACATTTTAATCGTATTCGTAATTTATCTAATTTGAAAACAGATGTGGAATATAGAGGGGACCGAGCCAAAGGTTTTGGGTATACAGTAGAAAGCTATTGATGAACCAAAGACTGCAGCTCAATCATCATATAGTTATTGAATTGGTGATTTTTTTAAATAGTGTTTAACCCCCGTTTTTACTACTGAGGCACCACAGGCGGCGAACACTGGTGATACATGAGATGAAATTATATATTGGGAAAGGGTTTTTTTTTAGGGTATCTCCTCGACATTTGCCATTTATTAGGACTGAGGAAAACCTGGAAGGAACCTCAGTCAGGGAGGGCATTCCTGGCGGGATTCGAATCCCAGACCTCTGGCTCACGAGTCCGCGCCTTAACAACCTCGGCCACCCGTGGCGTTAAATTGGTGATAAAATTTGCATGTTAATTACTAATATATTTTGTTTCAGAATGCTTTAAATTAATTTGGTCATAAATGGCGCGAAAATTCGTTAAGTGGAAAAGTGTTTGGTATGATGTCAGATGCGACGTGTAGTTAACACGTTAAAGGCATCTGAACCGATCATTGTCGCTTAACCATAAAATAGTTCCATGCAAGATAAAAAAAAATTATTGGAAAGAGTTAATGACTGCACAGTACAAAGCTTAGGTTTCCTGTGCCTACATGAAGACTGTTTATTTCTGAATGTAGATATTTTAACAATGGCATACATGCACTGAAGGTGAAGATCGCTCCGGACGTCCAATTGAAATCACCAGGAAGGATATCATAAAAAAAATGTTTTGTATCGCCTTACGAAAGTGAACAAAATAGTTGAGACTGTAAATATCTCACATAAAGGGATGTCCAATATTCCGCACGAGAAAGTAAAAACTATGTAAGCAAAAGGACACTTTCTGTTCGGTATTTGGTGATGTTTAATATGGCGTTTGCTATTACTTGTGGCCGTGAAACTCTTTGGAATTGGTGAAACTAACGGACTGTTTTGTCAGCTGGGGAGTTAATTATTTTTTTTTAATAAACTTGTTGAAAACCTGCTCCTATATATCATGCTCATACCTTTGCTCTGAAATGTGTTGCATTTATTTCACTTTTCGACATTTTTTTCATGTTGTTGTTAGCAGCCTTCACGATGTCACTCTGTGCAATGTACTGAAATAAACCAACAAAAGATATCCTGGAATGATGACTTATTAGTATAGAAGAAGGATGGTTTGACAAACTCGGAAATACAATTTATTAAAAAACATTACTAAAATACCTAATTCATGGTAAAAAATGAACTGAACGTACAATAGCACTGATGTAACGAACTATGAAATTATTATCTTTAAAAGATTTGAAAAAAGCTTGTATAACAAATTATAAAGACCCTGGCCCAGTTAAATATGAGGATCAGATTGTCAGTGAAACAATTTATAATTAAAAAAGCTACATAAACTTGCCTTCATACAATGATGATGATGATGATGATGATGATAATTTGATTAAAAAGACATGACTACGGAATTAGTTGCCAAAACAAGTTCGCTTTAGATGTATCTATCATACCCTCAAAATCACTTGACAAAACATTACTAAAATTATCTAAAACAGAAAACATTGAAGAAGACCACTAAAATCCAAAGAAATACATTATCATCACATACTTTTGCAGCATAAAACATTAATACCTGGGTCTATGTACAACTAACGAAGAGGCTCCTTACATTTCTAATTACGAAAGCCAAATATTACCCTCCCCTAAGCGGAGAATCTTAACTGGATCTACTTTGGGAGAACGAATAGTGTTTAACGCCCGTGTTTGCTGCAGAGGCACCACAGGCGGTGAACACTGGTGGTACATGAAATGATATATTGGGAAAGGATTTTTTTTTTAAGGAAGGAATCGTTCCAGGCCTAAGTTTAGGGTACCTCCCCGACATTTGCCATTTATGAGGACTGAGGAAAAACTGGAAAAAACCTCAGTCAGGGAAGACGGTCCCGCCGGGTTTCGAACCCCAGACTTCCCGCTCACGAGTCCGCGCCTTAACGACCTCGGCCACCGGCAAAAGCATTATAGGACTGTTTGGAAGATGTATTTAAAGACTAATTGCCAAATTTATGAGAGAAAAATTAGTTGTTCACTAGGACAAAGCACTAGCAAAAAGTTTCACCTGAGCTTAGAATGATTCCTACAGCATAATATTTCACGACTTTAGCCCTTATTTACTTCTTGCTGTTTCCGAAATTAGACATTTGTTTCGGCGGACAATTTTCGTTGAACGAGGAGGTGTCTTATCTTTAAAGAATACTTCGCAAAGTTTGACACAACGTAATCTTCCGGTCGAATAAAATTCTTGCAAACTCACCGTAGCAAATGCATAGCTCAGGGTTGAGTTTTTGCTGAGAAATAGAATTGTCAAACTTGACAAACGACCCTCTTGCATCAATGCATTCAAACGTAGCTACATTAAAACTCATCACAGGTTCGAACACTTAAACATGTTTTGCAATTAGCATTTTTTTGTTTATCTCAGAAATAGGCAAGCTCAGATCTGCCAACTTGTGAACATCGAGCATTCTAAAACCGAAAACCATTATTATCAAACTTCCAATATAGTAAAATGTTCGGCTACATTTAAATATTAAATGCACCCAAAACGTAATATTGACGCTAAACCATTATGTATTAAAAACAAAAAAGCATGGCGCTATTGTTATGAACACTTTTAAAAAAAGAAGCAACAAATTCAACCTATTTTTCAATATACTTCTCACGCTATAGCTAACACTTCTTAATTTCTTAAGAAAAAAATATTAATTGTGCATGAAACCAGAAAATCTTCCTCTTTCAATGACCGCTTCCAGGACGCAAACACTAATAATAATAATCCGAGTAAGCAAGATCAGGACTGTATGGGGATGGTGTAAACTCAATCTGTAAATGATGGCAATAGTTGTAGCGGCCGTGTGAGGGCATGCGTTATCATGATGGAGAATATCATCTTAAATTCATTTGTGACGACTTCTTCAAAACTGCGATGTGTCCACACTTATCACTGTTTCACACTTTTCTTGATACTACCACAAAATTGATCCTTTCATATCTCAGAGGATTGTCAACAGGATTATTCTGACGTAAGATTGAGACTTAAGAAATTACAACTTATCGCAGCAATCTTATACAAGTATAATTGGTTCCCTTCAAGTTTTACATTAGTCCCAGACATTTTGTACCAAGTCAGCATTCGTACCGGCCTATTTTTTTTTACCTATTCAAGGATATAAGTAAGAAATTACAATATATAAACAGAAATTATATATTTTATTAAATAAGCACAAGTTATAGATACGAGGGTAGATCCATAAGTTTCCGGCCTCGCCGATAAGGATTATCGTCTTCACAAAACCCTTATCTGGTGTCATACCTTATCTGTTAAGTAAGTAATTGCAGCTGTAACTTCCGCTCCGCTGTGTTCGGTTGTTCAGATATAGTTGCATAAAGAAGGCTATGTGTAGAAGATTATGACATGTTCAAAATGCAGTGTCAAGCTGTTATTAAGTTCTTGACAAAAGAAGCACTTACTCCAAATGAAATTAAACAGTGATTGGACGGTGTATATGGGGAAGCATTCCCCTCATATTCTACCATAAAAGAATGGGCCAAACTTTTTCGAATGGGTCGAGAAAGAATTGAAGACGAAGAGCGTGCAGGTCGGTCCTTGGAGATGCTCACTCCTGAAAACATCGCTCTTGTGGAAGTAGAAATTATGAAAGATTGGCGGCTCAATGCTACAGAAATAACAACAAGGTTGGGCCTTTCTAAAACAGCAGTCCTTTGAATTATTCATGAACATTTAAACATGAATTAAGTTAGTCCAAGATGGGTGCCTAGACTTCTTTCCTCAGTCCAAAAGCAGCAACGAGTCATCTGTTGTCTGGAATTTTTGGAGGAGCTCTGCCGTGGCCACGAGAGAGTTCTGCAAACCATTGTTACAGGAGGTGAAACTATGGTTCTCCACTATGATCCCTTCTCCAAAAGAGAATCAATGGAGTGGCGTAAACCGGGCGAAGCACCGCCTCTAAAGGCCAATGTCACTCAGTCAACCAATAAGATCATGGCCACAATCTTTTGGGACTATGAAGGAATACTCTTCATTGACTCCAAGGAGAGGAACAACACAGTAAATGGAGAGTACTATGCTGGCCTACTGCACAGACTATGTGCTTCCATCAAAGAGAAAAGGCGAGGAAAGCTGAGTGGTGGTGTGCGCCTTCTTCACGACAACGCGCCTGTGCACACAGCACTTGTTACAAAGGAAGTTGTGAAGAAAGGTGGCTTCAATGAGATCGACCATCCATCCTACAGCCCAGATCTAGCTCCCAGGGACTATTTCCTCTTCTCAAAACTCAAGAAGGACCTTCGTGGAAGGAAATTTAATTGTGACGAAGAAGAGATGGATGCTGTTTATGCCCATTTTGCAGACAAGACTTGTAACTATTTTTGAGGGGGAGTTGAAATGTGAGATGTGAGATGTGAGAAGTGCATTGCGATAGAGGGTAACTATAATGAAAAATGAAATATAGTTTTGTCTTTATCATACTTAGAAAATGATTAGACTGGGAACTTTTAGACCTAGCCTCGTATATGGATGCTTATTCATCTGATGTGTGTAGCACTGGAATCGCCAAGGTGGTATTTTCCATAAGACAGCGATCATCACATTATCAAGCTTTGCGTCTTTTTTGTTTAACATCGATTTTCATTTGTTATACATTTTACAGCTTCTTGGGGAATAGAAAATGAGCATTAATAAGAGTGTTGATTACTGAAAATTTAGTGGCAATTAATTTTGTGAACGAAATCTGACCTTAAACCGAACATATATTATTAACGAGACATGTGCCAACGCTTTAATTGTGATAAAAAAAAATAGGACTGTTGCCTAGGTAGATCTACTAACTCAGAAAACTGTTAAAAAAGTAATTCACATTGTATATGTAGCAATGAAACCTACATCAGAATTATAAAATAAATATCGAACTGAGTTTTAGCTATGTAATAACCATTTTATTTATGATAAATGTGACACATCTGCATAGTTAATTCCAAATGTTGTAATTTTATTTACTATCTTTCTAAAGCAATATACTTAATCACACTTGCATCTCCGTTACCTCTTGTCTTCTGCTTTTGAAGTACACGATTTTTTTTAAATATAGCGAAAATTATGTGACTACTTAAGTATTTTATCTAATTCTGTTTCTCTAGTTCTTGTTATATTACTTGCATTGTTCCAAAAGTTGTTTTATTTTTTTACATTATATATTTTCAATAAAAGTCGTGAATGGCAAGTTATTAATGGTGTTTAACGCCCGTTCTTACTACTGAGTCACCACAGGCGGTGAACACTGATGATACATGAGATGAAATGATTTTTAGAAGTCAGGAATCGTTCCAGGGCTAAGTTTAGGGTACTTCCCCGCATTTGCCACTAATGAATGGAAAAAGTCTCAGTCAGGGAGGATGGTTCTGGTGGGAATCAAACCCCGTATCTTCATCTCACGAGTCCACACCTTGGCCACCCGAGGCGGTGCTTTTAAAGGTGATCAGAGCGGAATCGTCAAGAACATGATCGATAGTCGATCCAATCGATAGTATTATCCTGGCGATCTTCTGGTTGTTATCACGAATTTCTGTCATCTGAGCCCTTAATACGAACTCTCGATTGTTATCTCAGAGAAAGAGTTTTAGCCGAGAAGAAAATTGAAAGGTAGCAGTACTTTGTGCTGATTATTTTTTAGTGTTGCTCACTAACGTCTGTATGGAAGATTTTGAGAAGCTAAAAGTAGAACAAAACTTGGAGCTTGGTTAGAACTCTATCAAGAATATTTGTATCTGCTTTTGCGTATGTGTGTTCATTTTGTTGCATTTGATGTCAGTGATATACTTGTTGATAGTGCTCGTGTGTTGAGAATCTGTTTCGCGCCAAGAATATTAATTACAAAATTATCATTCAGGTCCGTCACTGTTTCAATTGGATAACCGCCTTGTTTCAGCTTACTAACGACGATGGGAGACAGGTCGTTGGCCTTCCGACGCACTACTACGACTCCAATTGAACGTACTTAAATCTGAGAACAATAGACTGATACATGAGTATGTGATGGAGACGGCAGTTGGGGGTGGAGTGTCTTTACTGCACACAGCTCAAGTCTTAAATTGGCCGGAGTGAGAGAAACAGGAAGAAGCGGAGGGAAGGGAGGAAGGAAGTGTCGCACGTGCTTCAGCCGCATAAACCGAACAGGAAATTGTAAAACGATGAAAGAGGCTAATGCACTGGCAGATTGTTGACCACTCAAAGTGCAACCTGCAAAATAAACCAATGGGTTTCACCCTTAGCTCTTCTTCTTAGATCTGGTACAGTAAAGTGACTGTTCTCTTAGGGATCTAAGAGTTGTAACACAATGGCAGTACCATCCTTCTAAAATAATTTAACTGAGATAATCCCTATTACAACAGAAATTTTGGTATCATAAAAAATAAGTTAACAAAGATGTATTTAATAAATAGATATTTAGTAGAAAGATTTTAGGGGAAGAATGGTCTCTAGGGAAAGCAAATATGGAGTCAGGGTTTAGGATTTTTTTTTTGAATGATTTATTTACGGACGCTCTTTAACATCTCAGGTCATCAGCGTCCCATTCAATTCAGCGCGTGAAACGGCCTACAAATTTTGCTCAGAGGTCTCTTTTTTCAGGCTTGAGGTTCTTTTTCGTGCCGTAAATGTACGACACGGGACCCACGGCTTTATTTCCCTTCCGAAGGAAGCCATACTTAGGATTTTTTACGCCCGAAAAAATCCATCAGTCCTAGCCGGGTTCGAACCCGCAATCTTGGGTATAGGAGGCAAGTATGGTAACCACTACACCACCAGGACCGACGTCAGCGTTAGGGAAAATAATCAGGAACGAGATACAATTTGGCAACAGAATCAATAAGGAACTGTCTCTTCTCATACGCATTAAAAGTTAAAATGATATTCTCGCGGCGTTGTTTTTCTTTAAGTGGAACACACAACGGTAAATATCCTTTCTGCAGTACGGGTTTTTACCCTGAGATTACCACATATTTGGGCTGCTGAAAAAGTATATTTTCACTTCATACAAAGAGACCTTAAAATGGAAGGGTACTGCAACATTAACGGCGATTTGCACCGTTTTCGATCATATCCGTGATGATTGATGGTTACTGATACATGATCAAACTTAAACCGCGGTGTATCATGGTTGATTCTCGTTCAATGAACCGCCATCAGCTGACCGGTTGCTGAACGATCACGACTCTACAATAATTACTCAAAGGAAAACATCTAACTCTACAGATAAAGAGGTTGTAGTGCAATTACAATATCCTTGTATACATCGATTTGTTTTTGTTTTGTATTTGATTTGATTGTGGGTAGCATCATTAATGTGATGTGTTGGTGGGGATGATTTATGGAAAGGGAAATGATTTTATTGTAATTGATGCGATCTCAGGTATAGATGATTTTCTTCTCCACCTCTCCGATGATGCTTTCCGCTAACTTATAGTTTTGCCTGGGCTGAGACTCTTCTGCCGGGTATGTTTATGGTCTTCTTGAAACCATAGGGAAGGAGTGAGGAAATGAACCAGTTAGTTAACAAGATATGCAGTGTTATGATATGTAGCACGATTTATTAACAAAATTTGTTACAATTAATGAGACACCGTTACTGCTTGGAGAATTTCTTGGCCAATATGTGCCACTTTAGCATTAACTATGGCGATCACTCTGACGTCCTGACGAACTTGAATAACTCTAAAAATGCCTACGGTTAACTCAATAAAATAGGTCAGGCTGTTAACTAACTTGATACACTATAATGCTTAACTTGATAAAGACCGATCCTGAACTCCACTGAACTCAACTGATCCTGAGACGCAGATACTTTCAACTAATCCTGAGACGCAACTTAACTCAACTTAAAAAAATATAAGCTTAAATAAGCGTGGGAGTCCATCATTCTTTCCTGACGCTCTCTTTATTCTTAAAATATGCCTTTAGAAAACTCCATAATATTTTCTTCCATTTTCGCGTCTCTGTTGGGCAATATGATCCCCGGTCCTGATTAGTTAATAATGTCTACGTGACTTTCAGCATATCACAAACATATACAGTTAGTTTCTACCCTTTAACAGGTTATCGGCCCGTCATTTCATCCCCTTAGCTAGCACATGTTTTATTACGCCTCTCCTTGCCTAATATAATAACAGCAAAGCTTTCACACAGTTCACAAAGAAACATCTTTTCCACGGACCCTGCTTTAGAATTTCTCCAGGAAATATCGGTTCGCCCTTTTGCTTGGGTCATCTATGTAAATATTGATTTTGATGGGGAATAGGTTTCTCTATTCCCATTTTGAGGTCAAGAACAGAAAATAGGGAGTGTTTCCATCCTGGTAAGAAAATCACATCATACACAACATTTCAATACATGTACAGAAGAAAGAAAGGACATTACACCCATGACTGTAATAAGGAAGTTACATAAAATTAATTAATTTAATAACTCTTATTTAATTGGGGGTGGTAGCTCATAAATGCCACCTCAAGGTAAACGTAAATGGAAAACAAATAAAGGTAAACAAATTATTTTCAGCATGAGATAAATATTCTGTTGGAATAAGCTATCTCATATTCTAATAAACTGGAAAATAAAAAGACTAATTAAGGCGTGGAATGATATAATTGCATGCATTTCTACGTGACACCAGGCGAATTACTAAATGAATAAATAAATCGTTATTTATTAAAAAGGCATGAATCATGAAGTGAAAAATACTATTCATGGGTGAAACAAGGTGAGTGCGGTTAGAAGGAAGTTCATTTACTAGCCACCAACTGTATCTTTTGTTAACCGGAATCTTTCTTCAAATTTCCTGTCCCCATACTCTTCAAAAGGGTCACCTCTTTCCACAATTATCCGGTTTTGACACTGGTCCAGATTTAAGTAATCCAGGTATATTATCTCGTCCTCGTTATATTGAAGAAAATTGAAACGGGCACTCTTGTTGTGTAACTTGCCCACAATCAACGGAGTTGATCGCTCCGGCACCCACGGTCAAAGTTGACCATAATCAACAACCTCGTTTAACTTTGTCCATTGTCGTTGCAACCAAAAAATCGAATGGAACATTAATCGAGGATGGTGCACATGGCCACCAATATTTTACTCTAACAAAAGCTGTAGTCTGCTATAATTTACTAGCATATCTGTGTTCACTACAATATTCCAATAAGAGCTACAGCTTCGTATTACATTTCAAAATCTTCTTGTTCTCGTCCTTAAGCTTTTAACGTCCCAAATATACAGCAGGCAGTGTTCAAACCGAGAATTGAAACAGATCTGAGTAGTACAACTTTTTGTTAATGTAATATAAGGCTGGGCTCTGCAAAATTTCTGTATAAGATCCGGTTTTATTTTGATTTTTTTCAAATATGGATATAGCTTAATACTGATAGATTGTGTTCTGTTTGTATGAAGCTGTGATGTGTTTAACGTTGCTAAATTAATTATTGTAATTTTCATAATTATTACTGAAAACGAAAGAAGAATAAATAACATAAATACAATTAAAATAGGAGTTCTAATATAAGCAAACTGACTGGCTATATCATTTCACTCAGTTCGAAAGATGGACAAAAAGATTAATTCTGTAATTCTTGCATGTCCTTCGTTACCTTTCTAGTTACCCCTCAAATGATCACCCTGTTTGACTGTGAATATGCTCGGCTTCATGTCAAATCAGCCATTGAGTTACATATTATCACAGATCTTGCTAATGTTTGTATATTTATACATCAGCATGTTATATTTAAAAGTTGTAAGAATTTATTCCCCCCTCCTTCATTTTTAAATTACCTCAAAGCACTGCTTAGGTTAAAAGTATGATAAAGCGGCAAGAGTTGTTCATTTTACAAAATAATGAGACAGCGAGACGGAACGACTCATTGTTCTTCTTTTTTTTAAATACTTGTTGCCTAACTTGGTCTACCTTGTAGTTAAGGATATTTTATGTCTGCTCCAGGAACCCTTTTCTTTTGAAATAGCCCCGCACCGTATCTTCTAAATGTCGTTTTTGTTCCGCATGTTATTACCAAATTTCTCTTTCCGTGTTCTTGTTTTACACAAATCTGGGAGTTCTCTCCGGTGACATATCATTTTCAAGCGGGCAGCTCAAAAAATAACACACGCCATCTTCCGTCTATTTCGACACTCATTATTCTGGTCCTAAATAGCTTCCTGCTTGCATGCCTCCAGAAGTAACACATTACATACAGTGTTTCAGCTATTTCATCCTTTTTAGAAAAAAACAAGTCTAATAGTGCTTATAATTCCCATGCACAGGAAACACTGGGCAACAAAAAAATAATTTTTGAATGTTTCGAGCACTTCATGAGGCAATTCCTACTAATTTTGGGTTGAGAAAAACAAATATGACAATGAAAAAATTTTATTAGCTCTAGTTTCTATGATATACACAAGGTGGAAGTATTACATATTAACAGATTGAGAGAAAAGGATACATTTTAATTATATACATGCTAAAAACAATGAAAGTGCATTTGATTTTTTTAACTGGTAATTACATGCTAAGAGTTCTAAATTGCTGGAAAAATACTTCGCAGATAGTCGTGTCTGAAGAGAATCATGTGGTGGCCTATTGACTTCGTCGTCTTGTGATGGAGTTCCGCAGAATCCCTGTACAAAGAACAACAGTAATCCGCAAGCATTGCTTCATTCCAACGGCCCTGATATCTTTGTTCCATAACAGAAATGTCCTGATGGAATCTCTCCCCATGTTCATCACTAACAGCTCCACAACTAGGAGGGAAAAAGTCTAGGTGGGAGTGGAGAAAATGGATCTTAAGGGACATGTTGTATCCAAGGTTACGGTATTTTTGCAGGAGCACTGTCACCAAATGCTTGTAGTTGTCATCTCTTTTGTTGCCTAAAAATCCATGAACAACACCCTTGAAGGCTTCCCAAGCTTCCTTTTCTTTCCCCTCCAAAACTTGGTCAAATGCAGTCAAATACAAGTTCTCTTATTTGTGGTCCGACAAAAAAGCCTTCCTTAACTTTTGCATCACTTAATTTCGAAAAATTCTCTCTGATGTACTTAAAGGCCCGTCCTTCTCGGTTCATAGCTTTGACAAAGTTTTTCATCAAACCCAGCTTGATATGCAGGGGTGGAAGAAGAACGTCTTTTGGGTCCACAAGAGGCTTGGCAACGATATTTTTCTCGCTAGGGTGAAGATTTCATGCAGGCCAGTCTTCTTTCACCACAAATATAACAAAAGTTATTCACCATATTTACACATTTTCGTGGCATTTTTACAAATTTTACACTAAAAAGCACTCGAGAAACCAGAAATTTTACATTAATTTGAGTAGAAACTACATGTAATTCACAGTCACAGCAACAGTATCTATGTTTATGACTTACAAACAGCTGAAGAGCATTTGTGTTTTGTTATTTGACAGGTGTGCCAACTCCCCCAAAAAATTCCCCCAAATTTAAAATCTTCACTCTAAAAAATGAAATGTCACTTTATCTTCAAAACAAAAGCTAATCTATCATTTTTATGGTGATTTTTGAATTCAGCAGATGGAAATACATGTAAATTCACTATTGTTAAGCCCGAAACATTTTCATTGTTGCCCAGTGAAATTATTACATTTTGTTATATTTGTTTAGCCGGTTAACATTTCAAAAAATGAAAAAACCTGATACTTTCCAATGATTAGGATTTCAACCTGAGTTTTAATGAAGAGATTGCTTGACTTTGCTCACTTAAGTAAAGTCAAGTGAGAAATGATTCATCTATATTTATGTAACAAAAATGATTATGAATTTCATACGAGTGTGTGATATGTGTTCGTTCAAATAAGAAGCAAATTCCCAGATTCTTTTCTGGTCAGATGTAGTTCTTCACTTTCGTGTTCCATATGAAGATTCTTAATACGTTTGTGCATGGGAGCCTGATGACATTCCATCCTCCAATTCTTCTTGTTTCTTGGCCTCAAAAATGCAATAAGGCTTTAGGAAATTTCCTTCTGCATTGCAATATGTTATTACATTAATAGTATCCCGAACATCAAGTAACCTTTCATAAGAATGTGGTTGCTCATTTGGAGACCACGTTTGTTCATATTTTCTTAAGTTGAAAAGTTGAAACTAAACTTACTTATTACCTACCCAAGCCTCTTGCTTAAGATATTCTTCCTCGGGAGTCTTTCGATGGACAGTTCATTCAGTTATACACTGCAAGGTTTTCCTTCTTATTAAAACGAGGGTGTGTGCCATTATGCTCTGCAGAGATTATGCCAAATGCCGGAGAGCTTTCCCTATTAAAGGAAAACTACCCTCTTAGTGGCACTGTATGTACTTAACAAGCAAATTTCAGGTCATTTCCAAGACAACCTGAAATTTAGTGAAAAAAAATATTAGATAAATTTAAATAAGTTTGATGTTGTTTCAAGAGAGAAGTAAAGCACAAATGTACCTGTGAGACAAGACGAAATGTTTGTCTTTCTATATGGAATTTGGAGCATCTTGGCAGCTGTTCATAAAGGAATTGCTTCCATTTTACAGGTTTTTGGAGGCCAGTAGTAAATTTTCTTCTGACCAAGAAGCCATATCTTGTTTTCTGTCGTAATTTCCGGCTTAGCCTGTTAAGATATGGCTTTAAAGTATATTAGCAATTAAGAAATAAATTTATAATACCTTTATCATTATGAATTAGCTTAAGATGTATTGGAAAAGATAAAAAACTTGCTAATGTAATACAAAGTTAATTGCCTGAAATTTACTGCAGCTTCCTCACAGTTGGGAAAGAAGCCATAGCTGCTGAGCAACAGTCATATTGTGTCAATATGAATGAATGAATTTATTCAAATTAACATACATAACATTAACTTTGCAACCTTCGCACGGGTTCACCTTTCATAATATACAAATAGTACATTACTTTAAATAAATAAGTTAATAAGTAATACTTCCTTTACTTAACGTAGTTAAATTAATAATGATAATAATAATCTCAACATTAGCTTAATGTAAATATCCAGACATAGAACGCTATCGTTCTTGTTAGTGGAATAAATAAACACTTTTTATACATACATTTTTTTAATTCAGTTTAGCTCTCCCTGTCCCTCTCCTTGGTTTACAGACCTGAGCTGTCTCATCTTCGACATGAATTTGCCTACCTGCTCCTCATCCTTGCCTGCCAGCAGAGCCCAGCATGCCCCTTGCCCCCTCTGTTAGAATCAGTGAAGGAAAGCGGTAGAAACTTTTTACTCAACACCTCAGTGCTGCTACAGTTCGCCAGGATGTACAAACATGATTCTTTCTCTCCACATAAAGGTCAAATTCTCAGTCCATTTTCACCTGAGATTCTGATCTGCCGCCAAGCCCAAAGTCTAAACAACGTGGGCCCTTTTTAATGAGTCTGGCCCCTGTTTTGATTTAGTGCTCCGTGCCTCATCCAGATTTTAGATCCCTCGCCTTTTCTCTTTGATGGAATTCACTGTGGTGTTCCTCTCCTTGAAGTCAATGAAGAGTATTCCTTCACAGTCCCAAAAGATTGTGTCCATGATCTTCTTGGTTGACTGAGTGACCCTGTTATTTAAAGACGGTGCTTCGCCAGATTTACGCCACCCCGTTGATTCTCGTTTGGACAAGGATCATAGTAGAGGACTATAGTTTCATCTCCTGTAACAATGGTTAACAGAACTTCTCTCTCGTTGCCACGGCAGAGCCCTTCCAAAAATGACTGACAACAGATGACTAGTTGCTGCTTTTGAACTGAGGAAAGAAGTCTAGGCATCCATCTTGAACTAACTTTATTCATGTTTAAATGTTCGTGAATAATTCGAAGGACTGTTGTTTTAGAAAGGCCCAACCTCTTTGTTATTTCTGTAGCGCTGAGCCGCCGGTTTTCCATAATTTCTCCTTCCACAAGAGCGATGTTTTCAGGAGTGAGCACCTGCAAGGGCCGACCTGCACGCTTTTCGTCTTCAATGCTTTCTCGACCCATTCGAAAGAGTTTGGCCCATTCCTTTACGGTAGAATATGAGGGGATGCTTCCCCATATACACCGTCCAATCGCCGTTTAATTTCATTTGGAGTAAGTGCTTCTTTTGTCAAGAACTTAATAACAGCTCGATATTCCATTTTAAGGATGTCACAATCTTCTACACATAGCCTTCTTTATGCAACTATCTCTGAACAAATCGGAGTGGAATTTATAGCTGCAATTATTTACTTAACAGATAAGGAATGGCACCAGATAAGGATTTTGTGAAGGGGATCATCCTTATCGGCGAGGCCGGAAACTTATGAACCTACCCTCGTACCCAATAAATTAATAGCCACTAATTCACGCATAGATCCCCGTATACTGTAAAATGTTGCCGGGAGAGGATAAATGGTGTAGCTTCACTCCACATCCTGCTTATAGTCAAACATCACGGAACAAGACAATTCCCGCTAACTCTATTGAGGCATGAAATAAATGCCAGACAATTTCATCTTCTCTAATTTGAGTTTCTTTGAATTATTTTATAATAATTCTAATCAATTCCTTTTGAAGCAGCATATCAACATAAGCCTAACGTAGTTGGGGGGGGGGGTTAGAGTTTGTAGGTGCATATCAGAAATCTGTTGTTTTCTTCGAAACGCTAGGCATATTTAAGGAATCAGCTACACTATATAGTTGATGATAAGGCAACCTCACGCCTATGGTACAAATGATCTATCCTAATAATAAATAATATGAAAGCAAAACATACGTACAATAAAGATTTTGTTAAATAAGCACCTAGACCAATACTATGGAACAAGTAATCAAAGGAGAGAGGTTTATGCAAAATGATCTTAGACTAAACAAAAATGGAAATATATATTGACTTTCAATCTCTCTTATGTAGATACTGTACAAAAATGAGGTATTCATTTTTCCAGATAATGAAATTAAACAATGTTATCATTGACAATACTGCTTTTTCCAATAGTTTGGGCATCATTATCAAACAATATCAAAAAAGGTCAACGGAATTTTTTAAAACTGCTGATCATTTGATAGAAACGGTTATACAAACTGGTTACAACTTTTGTACCATCTAATTAATATTTTAATATTAAAAGGACAATTTTGGGGTAAAATAAAAATAAGCAGTAATTAAATGTACACTTAAAAAGGCTAGGTAGAGAAAATAAAATACTATAGATCTGTTTCTCTATTTTCAGTACCTCAAATATATTAGAAAGCGTTTTATTTTCAAGAGTATTGCAAGTTTATAAGCACATATAAAATAAACAGCAATTTAAAATGTTGATCTAAAATCCAGAAACGACATAACATTATAAATATATGAACCTAGAACTGATTTTAGACTTATTAAACCTTTCGACTTCGTGGATCATGTAATTTGTATTAAAAAAAGTTAAAAGTTTAGGAATGGGCTTGTTTTAAATCTTATATATTCGGTTGGGAATAACTGGTGCAAAGTACACATAAAAATTGGGTAATTCCAAATATTATTTTTATTATACATATGACTGAGACAGTACATATCAAATATGGCACACTAACATAACTTGTAAATAATACATCATCATTTCATTGTTTATTACCTTTAAAGAAAAAATAACCCGCAATGAAAAAGTAAATGTATTCCCGAAATTATGTTCCTAGTTAAATAATAATTGAGCATTTGTATTGGTATTCATCAATCGGCATTTAAACAAAAAATTAATTAGTCTTTATTTTTCTGTGCAAAGAAATATTATTGCAAGTTTAAATCAGAGAAAGTATGTGGTGAAAGAAAATTTGAGAAGAAGCGAGTTTATTGTTTAGTGGAAAGACAATGCCATAGGAAGCGATAATAAAGCAGAAGTAGTCTCTGCCTTCAATGTTTTTTTTAAAAAGGAATACCTACTAGGTACCTATATACCTAGTATTAATTAGAAGGCCTAGGTTGGCAGGCTGATCCCTCTTGTTAACTTGTGCTATTAACTTTTTTCAGTTAATAACATGGTAGAAAAACTATTTTATTTGAAAAAAAGGCTTAAGAATATATTTTTAAAAAATAAAACTTGATATTCTTTAATTATTTAAAAAAGATCATTCGTTTTCGTTCCTAGTAATTCTGTATAAGATTAAGAAAATGGTAATTAATGCTTTATTAATATATAATAAACATATTTGTAAATGTATTATAAAAATATGAAAAATTGCTTTCGAACATAGAAAAATCAGGGTGGTCCGCAGAACATTTTAAAACTTAAAAAAATGGTTCCCAATTGAAAATTGTTTGAGAAACGCTGGGATAGAACAATTCTTGTCTTCGCTTTGTTCTTTTAGATCCTTATAAACTTGTTTGCTTCCCGGTCGTGAGTGGTGTGTCGTGCTCTGAAATACAGCCCAATAAACACAGAGATCGTCTATCTCTCAAAGTTTATCTTCTTATGTATGCTCTCCTTGATTGCATTTAGAAAATCTTTGGCAACAAACAAAAGCTTATGCATATTACTCGCAAATTTCTCGGTACCCGTGTTTTTTTGCTCACTTCTTTAATAAGACTGCTGCTGTACTTTGTTAGAGAGTTCTATAGATTAATGGTATCTTTTAGTTATTGCTCAATAAAGAGTGTGCCCTATAAAATGTATACACACCTCAAGCAAATAAAAACTGTGTTAACATAACAAAACTGAATTCACACAAACAGAAAATAATGAGCGCTAATCATCTTAAACTTTTACACTTACAACAGTTGCTCAAAATGCCCACCATCGGCGTCGATACATTTCTGAGTACGTTGAACTACTGATTGAGCAACGTTTGCGAAAGTGTCCTCAGCGATTGCAGCACATGTTTCAATTTCTTCCCGAAGTGCTGTCAGTGCAGCTGGTTTTCTACGGTATGCAACATCCTTAAGAGTTCCCCATAGGTAGAAGTCCAACGGAGTTAGGTCCAGAGAACGCGGTGGAATCTCAATCGGACCTCTTCGTCCTATCCAGTGCCTTGGAAAAGTGTCATCAAGGTGCACATGTACATCTCGGTGATAATGTGGTGGTGCACTATCCTGTTGTAAGTAAAATTCATTTCCATAGATTGTATGAATGGCGGGTAAGACGGAATTGTTACTCGCGTTGGCGTCCTGTTCTGTATACAGGTCTCCATTGACTTTGAACCTCAACAACATTCTCGGTTTTCCAATACCACTTCAAAATTGCTTTCCGCTGTTCAAACGATAATCTTGTCTCCATTTCGTTGTAGCAACGCTAGCATAACGTAATGTGAGTCACATCTTTTACAGAACATCATACGATAATCTTGGTTTCATTCGTTCATTGTTGATTTACCTGTCACGTAGCAACACTATCATAATGTATGTGAGTCAAATCTGTTTACAGAACATCATACTACACATTACTGTTGTTTTTCGGTTCAACTTTGAAATATATTACATAGATATCTACTGTGAAAGTGTGCGTACATTTTTTTGGCAGCCTTGGTATTTACAAACATTATTGCAACATCATTCGCATGGTCCTTTCGACTGAACCATGCTATTCATTACACAGACATATAGATAAAAGTTTTCCACTTCAAAGCAAATACATTTACAACCATTCTCATCTAATCACAAACATTTTAATATGCGCGCGCCGCCCGCACACACATATATACCCACATTCACTTGCACGCACACACATACATTTAAACTGAAAGAGTTCGCCCTCTCTAACAAATAGTTTATTTCTCGCACTTTGCATGGAAAGGAACCAAGCTTTAGTTACTTGTCTCCCTGTATAAACAGATATCAATATGCTAACCACTAATTAAATGTAAAGAAATTGCAATATATTTTTCTATTGCACTTAAGAACGTGGACAGCCTGAGTGAAACAGTTTCAATAAATGAACCGTCGTGAAAGAGCGATAAGTCTAGACAATTATTATCAACCTCTAGTAATGAACCCTAATTGATTGCTCATGCGAGGTCTGTTCAAATAATTCCGGAACTTTGTACACAAAATTTTTACACTTACCTTTTACTTATTGTACATGGTCTCCTTCGAAATACTCTCCTCCACCATTGATACACCGCTCCCAACGCCGTTTCCACTTCCGGAAGCAGTCTTGGTACATCTCTTTCTGGATCGCGCGAAGCGCCGTATGCATTTTCTTTTATCTCGTCTGTCGTTGCAAATCTTCGTCCTTTCAACGGGGTTTTCAACTTTGGAAATAAAAAAAGTCCGCAAGAGCCAGGTCTGGAGAGTGCGGAGATGAGGCACCACAGTGATTTCGTTTATTGTGCAATAGTCGCGCACCAACAGGGATGAGTGTGCGGGTGCATTGTCGTCATGCAAGAGCCATGAATTGTCTCGCCACATTTCAGACCGTTTCTTTCTCACATTTTCTCGCAGGCGTCGCAACACGTCGCGATAGTACCGTCGATTAACAGTTTGTCCCTGTGGTACGAATTCATGATGAACTAATCCTTCAAAGTCAAAGAAAACTATCCGCAAGACTTTCACACTTCACCTGACCTGACGAGTTTTTTTTTTGGTATTGGAGAACCCTTTCCGACCATTGTGAAGATTGAACCTTGGTCTCAACATCTAACCGTAGACCCGCGTCTCATCACCAGCTATGGTTCTCTTAAGGAACATCTCATTCTCATTTGCGCGATCCAAAAGCTCTTCACAGATTGCGAGGCGATGGTCTTTCTGGTCTTGACTCATGAGTCGCGGGACGAACTTGGCAACACGATGCATTCCAAGATGCTGTGTTCGGATTTCATGACACGATCCAACTGAAATGTTACATTCTTATGCAATCTCTCGGACAGTCAGTCTTGGATTGGCACACACTTTCGTTGACGTTCCTGACATGAGCTTCGTCGATAGACGTCGAAGGATGTCCTGAACGAGGGTCATTTTCAACTTCCGTCCGGCCATTTTTAAACCACGTGAACCATTCGCAACACCGAGTACGGCTTAAGCACTCATCACCGTAGACTTCCTGCATCATTTGGTGTGTCCGTGTAAAGATTTTCTTGAGTTTCACGCAAAATTTAATGCAGAACGCATTGGCTCCTCTAACTCTGCCATCTCGAAATTCGCAAACTGCGCGACACAACGTTCTACTCAATACAGCACTGAACAATAACTAACAGACATACAATAATGAAACTTCCGGCAGATATACATTAAACACAGGCGTGTGCAGGGATGCCAACCGCATTTCGCTCCAACACACTATTGGCGTGAAATTACGAATGTTCCGGAATTTTTTTGGACAGACCTCGTATCTAGAGTACAGTTTTTAAAATAGTGGAACTTCACTCTGTAGAGACAGATAAGATATTTATTATAAGTTTAGAGTTAATGTTACATTCTATTTCCTCTGTAGCGCAATTCAGCATTTGAATGGTCGAAATGCCAGACGTTCTAAGTGCCACTTTTAAATTTAATCGTTTTATTTTAAAAGTTTGTTCTGTGTGCCCAAATGCATATTCTCAGTCGTGTTCTAAGTGGGTATACACAGATGAATCAGTTCAAACACTCGTTAACAGATAGCGCAGTTCTAAATGCCATGCTATGCGTCTATCTGATATTCTAAGTGGCATGTCATGATATTAGTTTTTAAGGGAAAATATTTAGTAAGTAGCCATAAATTTTTGAGCTGCGATAGTTTTCTCTATATTAGAGAAAAAAATGAGGGTAAGTAAGGCCTTCATTCCTTAAGATTTACATAGAATTGTAAATTAAACCAAAGCTATACATCCTTTTCGTGTAGTTCCAATGGAGTCGAGTGATTTCTTTGTTTTAAGAATGTTACTGATTCACTGTTAACATTAAATAAGCGCAACATTGCAAAATGTACAGTGCTCAAAGTACCTCGATCTCATCCGTCTCAAATATCTGTTAAAAGAACTTACCCACCATTAGAGGGGGGGATTTTTGACGTTTTAAAGAAAGGAAAGTCAGTGGTTGATGATATACAACCTTTGCATCGTCTGAAAGTTCAATCCCGTTTATCGGTTGAAAAAATGAAACACCTCTCGTTCATGTTGCCATTCCTTCCTGAAGAGAAAGAAAGTTTCATGAGACGTCAATTTCAACGCAAGTGTAAGAATAAAAAACTACACTCCTCCTGCCAGTTCTGAGGAGAAAGTGTGAACGTTAGTGTGCTTGTACATGTTTCATTATATATTTTTATACTTCTGCCCTTAATAACATAGTCTGTGCTTCATAGCATTACATACGTCGGACCTGGTGGTGTAGTGGCAACCATACTTGTCTTCTAAAGCCAAGATCGCGGGTTCAAACCCGGCCAGGATCGATGGATTTTCTCGGGCGTAAAAATCCTGAGTATGGCTTCCTTCGGAAGGGAAGTAAAGACGTCGGTCCCGTGTCGTACATTTACAGCTAGAAAATAGAACCTCAAGCCTGAAAGAAGAGGCCTCTGAGCAAAACTTGTCGGCCGTTTCACGCCCTGAATGAATAGGACGCAGATGACCCGAGATGTTAAAAAGCGCCCGTAAATAAATAAATTTAAAAAATCGTAACAATATAATATATATTCCTATTGATCATTATTGTTATTTTTTGTATTTATCTCCCTCACAACCTGATAAAAAAATTAACAAAAGTTTAAATTACACTTATAACCCGCTCTTATATCATATGTCACTTAGAACCTTCTTATTGTTATACTTTTCCCCCCCTCTCTCCTTGACCATTGCATTTTTGACAACGATTTGTTATAAAAAGATGTATTCATGATGATTTTAGATGTAATAAGTTAAATGCTAACAAATATGGGTAGTTTTTTATGCTTATCCTATAAAATTTAGAAAATGGCACTTAAAACACATGAAATTTACACTCTTTATTTCGTAGTCATACTTTCATGATTCCGTAGTAATAAATTTAACCACTCGTTCTGTTAATATCTCTCTATATTTTCTGTTAATAGCCATTATTGTTGCTTAAAACTTCTTTCCTCAGTAATAAGACGTTTTCTGCACATACGTACATAGGAATTTGAAATCCATTCAGGCTGAAACTTAGTGAATGCCTTCTAAATTCTACAATTGTGTATGTATGTCGAGTAGATTACGTCTCCTCTAGCGCCTTTACGTTCAGCCTATCGACATCTTCAACCTGGCTGTAAAGTAGCACATGCTTGCTTTTCCTGCTTCTATTCATTGATGAAAGACTCGCTGCCAGCTTACTACATGAAGGTATATTACATGCTTCTAAACCGTGATGTTTTGGCTCTCTTGACTGTGGGTTCAAATCTCACTTCGGAGATGGCTATTTGTGTTCTTTGCGTATTTATAAAGCAAGAACCATAATTTTCTTGAAAAATGTAAATAGAACGTCAGAAAATATAAAACGAAATTATGCCCTCATAATGGGGAAAAAATTGGTTTTAATTTTTCAAAAACTGTTTATCAAAGATTCCGTTTGTTGAAATTTACGTTAATAACATTCTATTTAGAACAATTCCATTGTAGTTTTCTAGTGAAGACACCGAATTCATCGATCTTATAAAGAAAAAAAATTAAACCTTTTTAAAGACTTTCTATGTTATAAAATGAAAGCTATACATTGATTTTGAGTTTTATTCGCATGGGTTTTAAGATTAGGTGCTATAGAAATTAAAATGTTCTAGAAAATTTCAACCAACATCAGTAATAAACTAAAAATAAAATAAAATATTTTAATTAGATTGTTTATGTTGATGTGGTGGTATGCTTTACTGCTACATTCTTATTATGTATTAACTTACTGAATCCTACACATTGCGACTTTTTAAAATGCAATAACTACTCCTTATTGCTTATCGGAGAATGAGAAGGAAATCTTCAAGTGAAACTGCTTCAGAAATTACGAAAAGTGTACATTGCTCATAGAAGCATAACATCTTTGTTTCTTGCGCATGCATTATGATAAACTATTTTTACTTAGAGATCCTCATTTGCTTCGTTAAGACGGTTTTTAATATAGCCTAATTAAGAGGACAGAAATTAATTTGCAATTATTGTGAAATCTTTTCCTAATGTTAATCCTCTGGTGCAAAGAAAAAGGTTCTAGTGTATCAAGTTCCTAAAATATTAAAGTTTAACCAATTAAGTACAAATTCAATAGTTTACAAGTAAAACAAAGATTTTAAATATAAGAAATTTAGTTATAGAAAGTTCCTTCACATTAGGCAATGAATTTTATGATACAGGTACTGTGGTTTTTAAGAATATGCCATGTAGAAATGAGCTCATCTCTTTACGAGTTTTACAGATTAAATCTTTGATTTATAAAGATAGTCTGAAAGCCCTCTTCTACATTCCCGCGATGCTGTAAGAAGTAAGGTGTTTGTAGCCTACTATATATTTAAATTTGGGCGAACTTAGTTCTACTATTTTAAACTTGTTTTCGAGAACAAGCTAACTGCTCTAAACGTTACAACTTAAAAATATTAAACATTTTTTACAATTAATATTAGTTTTAAATTTATTGCTTAGGAAATCTATACTGCTTAAGATTTTTTGGATAAGTTTTATTTGTTAATGCTGGGTTGCTTAAAAATTGAAAGTAATAATATGGATAGAAAACACTGACTTTTATTCGTATATTCCCTAGTATATTCCGATTATGTGAACGTTTATTAAGATAGCAGATGCACATTTTAAAAGAAGGTTCTAACTTTTTAAACGTGATTATTTTAGTTACAAATTGTGATATTCGTTTTGAATAACCACACTTAAACTTGTATGGTATTAATAAACTGTAGACTCTCACTCTATCGGTCTGGTGGTAACTCCTAAACCCAAGATCGCGGGTTCGAACCCACCCAGGACAGGTGGATTTTTTAAGGCGTAAAAATCCTAAGTATGGCTTCCTTCGAAAGGGAAGTAAAGCCGTGTGTCCCGTGTCGTACATTTACGGTGCGATAAAGAACCTCAAGTCTGAAAGAGAAGCCTCTGAGCAAAATTTGTCGGCCGTTTCACGCCCTGAGTTGAATGGGACGCTGATGACCTGAGCTGTTAAAGAGCGTCCATAAATAAACCAATAATAATAATAATAATAATAATAAATTGTTCGCGAATTGATGCAAAATATTTTACACATTGGGATTAACCATGTCAGACACTACACCGAAATATTATTTTGCTTTCGTCAACAGTCGGAACACAACTTTTCATTCCCATAGTCTTGCGCACTTTCAATGCGGTCTTGCATTTTTTTAAATGACATCATTCATTTTTTTTATTTGATTTGGTTTATTTACGGACACTCTTTAACATTCCAGGATATCAGCGTCCCAATCAAATCACGGCGTGAAACGGCCGACAAATTTTGCTCGCAGGCCTCTTTTTTCAAGCTTAAGGTTCTTTATCGTGCCGTAAATGTACGACACGGGACCCACGGCTTTATTTCCCTTCCGAAGGAATCCATACTTAGGAGTTTTATGCCCAAAAAAATCCATCGATCCTGTCCGGGATCAAACCCGCGGTTTTGGAGGTTTAGGATGCAAGTATGGTTACCACTACACCACCAGGACCAATTCACTCATAAAAAAGTGTAATCATGCATTGAAGTCGTTGTCTCCGCCCCATTTTTTGTGGAATCTCTAGCTGCAACATTGTCATAGATATTTATAAGAACGAAACTTTGCACCAATACGACGTTTCATAGACTTTCACCCTATTTGATCAAGATTACTCATTGTTGAAAACTCGAGTCACAATGTAATCAATCTCACTAAATTGTTTTTCTGATGAAAAACATTTGCAAATATTATCACTTGTAATGTTTAGGAATTGTGGAATGTTAAATTAACATAGATGTGTTTTTCTTAAAACAAAATATTATAGAAAATTAGGAAATAAAATAACTCAAGTAACTAAAGAAAAAAAAACTTCCATTTTAATAGTTAATTAAGCATCCATTTCTGAATGGGGTACTTGAGACTTGGTCTTTAGGTTAACTATTTGTTGCTCTATAGTCAGTACAAAGATTCTCGACACTTATTACACAAAAGCATTAAGTTTAGGAAATATTGTAAGGTTTCGGATATTATACTTTCAAGGCTACCAACTTCTAACAACTTCTTATTTATTACAATATAATGATAAATGTGCGATTTACATCCTTTTCTTTGTTTTTTTCAATAAGCACTCAAAATTTATTATTTTGTTTTAGTCTTTTTTTTTATTTTGCTTATTTTCTACCGCTGACAAACATTAAGAATCAAGAAGTTAAGCATGTTGCCCTCTATCCTTTTGAGAAGGGATTGAAATCGGAATTCATTTTATAAGAAACTCTATTTTGTACTAGAGTTTTACTTCAAATCTTCAATTTTCTAAATATGAATTGTAAAATTTATGAAAAAATAATGTATCCTCAAAGAAAATAAAATAAAGAGGTTTCATCGCATTTAGTCCAAGGTATTTCGTAAGGTATTACATTAACAGATCCTAACAAATAAATATTTTCCCCCTTTTCGTGTGCAGCTGCTAGATTTGAGAATTAAGTGCTTATACACTTTCGAACGACTTTCTAAAAGGCAATTGGACGCAGTTTTATTTATTTGGTTTATTTATGGACTCTTTAACATCTCAAGTTATCAGCGTCCCATCCAATTCAGGGCGTGAAACGGTCGATAAATTTTGCTCAGAAGCCTCTCTTTCAGGCTTGAGGTTCTTTTTCGTGCCGTAAATGTACGACACGGGACCCACGGCTTACTTCCCTTCCGAAGGAAGTCATACTTAGGATTTTTACACCCGGAAAAATCCATCGATCCTGACCGGGTTTAAACCCACGACCTTGGGTTTAGAAGGCAAGTATGGTTACCACTACACCACCAGGACCGACATAACCTCTTTGATAATGTATGCTTTTGAAAGTAATTACTTCGATTAAATAAACCTCGGAACTCCCACAGCATGGATGCCAAACTTTATCTAACATTTTTCAATTTTAATTCTTTAAAGCTTATTTTGATTTCATCATATTTTTCAAATTTAATGAAAGTGAAATGAGTAAAACATAAGTACATTTATCTCCAAAAACTTTCATTAGCCCATTTCTCAGACTAATGCATTACGGTTTCTTTCAGGTAAAGTGTTTTATGCTACGTATTGAATGCACTGTGTTTGCATCCTTTTTGCATTAAAGCGAAATTTTTTGCTTATCTTTTAATGGTATCCTGCTTAAATAGATCATCACTGCTTCATACAAAGGTATTCGCTTCACCAACAGAATTGAGGATATATAAGATTTGCAGTGGTAATTATTAAATATAAGGTGATAATGGAAGGAATGATTTTGTGGAAAAAGGATTTAGATTGATTGACTATTAGATCGCATTGATGGGTTGATTTATAGCTGGAATCTGAGGGTAATTTTCATCTCCTCTACGATGATTAGTTTTTGCTGACTTATATTTTTGCCATGGTTACATAATACATAATTTATCTTTTGTAACAGGAAATAAAACAAAAGTAATAACAAGTCAGGAAAATATCTTATGGAAGGTAAATTTATAATAACTAATATAATTATTGCATAAGTAGATATATAATTTGATTAGGATTACTTTTGCAAAATGTAAGACCAAGGATATAAATATTGCTTTAAATTAATTTTAAAAAATTAACAAATAAAGTTAGAAAAGAAATCATTTCAAATATTTATAAATTAGTGCTGTGCTATTGTTTCTATATTGGATTAAAATGTCGATAATTTTTGTGCTTTTAGATAGCGTAAGGCTTGTATGCTGAAATAAATATTCAGACTAATAGATCGATTGCTAATATTACATAAATGAATAATAAATTACAGAATTAAGATATTAATTACATCATCTTAAAGGTTCTGAAACACTTATTGCAAGAAAGAATTCCTCTGGAAACATTAATCATCACCAAAATAAGCAATTATTATTATAAAACACGAAGCAATTTGTGCCCGAAGAGATGAACTAGGGTAAATGTATTGATGGTGATCTACCTTTCTTGAAATAATAGTGACTAATACTCATTTCATTACATTTCTTTTATTAACTCCTGCTCTAGATATCTTTTTATTCCACCCAAGGTCAACAGCACCATTCTTTGGATATATTTAATAGGAGAGCACTTAATAAAACGTATCTGTGCAACAGTCATTATAAATATTAAACAAATTAAACGTTTTTCTTTTGTTTAACCTTATATCTGCACTTATAATGTAAGCCCAACGCATGGAATTTAACAGCATTCAATTGTTATTTCATTGTTTAGCATATCAAAATGATATGTATTTATTCCCATTTCCTTATTAGCCATTCTTAAAGACATAAAATGCACATTCTCCGCTTTTTGTGTAAATGTTCAGTATCCAATCAACACTATTTATACAAAACACCCAACATTCATGTTACTTCTGCTGAGCAATTGATTCACCTCGCTTAGTATTCAAAGGGACGGAAAGTGGGCTGAACTCAACCCAAAATTCTTGTTGGACCCAACGCAGTTCATTTTCATCCAGAGGTTGTATAGGGATGTTGTTAAGAAACCTCCCCCACTAAAGGGTGTTGCGACTGGCTACAAATTCAATTTGTTATCCTGTCCTCCCTCACCTGTCAGCCTGGTTGTAAAGACCAGGGTCGTGGTGATAAAAATGCCTAGCAAAGAAAGGCGTGCACTAGGTGGTCTACAAGAACGATTATTAGCATACTGATAGGAAAGTAACAAAATGTACAGTCACAGATGTAACATGTCCTATTTAAGTCAAAAAAGTAACAATAATAATAAATAAAACAGTTTTAAAAATAATTAAAACACTTTGACACTTTGTTTCTTTTGTGTGCGCATAAAACGAGTAAAACAAATGTTTAAAGCAAAACCATGTAATGAAAAGATGGCATTTTATATTACTTTTAGTATTTGAGCAGCACAAATGGAAATAATTAACCGATGTTTTTCACAATTTTTGCGCACTTTTAGTTTACTGCTGTATGATCTTACAGGTTGCGGCAGAAACAGCGACCCATTGTCATAAGAACGTAGCCTTCTATCCGATATGTTCAAGGGCTTGGGAATGCCCAAGAACTGGTCGGTTTGGACTTTGCACTAAAGCAGCTCTTACTGTTGCCATGTTTATGGAGTGCGAACGTAGATGGCTTCTTGTTTTGTCATGTACTCGCTGACCAATCTCATAATCGCCTTCCGTGACGGAGCTTGTCCATTCCGACCGATGTCGAACTGTTGCCGAAACTAAAGCTGCATTCTTACGACACAATCACCACATTTGGAAAAAGTTCAAATGCAAATGCACCATGTTCATTCAACCTTACCCTCCATATTGACTGTCAAGTAGTATGTACAGCGGAGCAATCGGCCAATGTCATGCAATATGACGTACAGAAAATGCTTTGAACTGCACAACGCACAATAGTACAAATAGCATCTCTCTAAGAAACCGTGACCAACAATAGCGCACGATTTAAAACAGATCATTGTTTCTGCCGCATCCTGTATAACAAGGAACAGTAAAATATTAGGTTAAAGCCTTAATGGAGATTTCAGTTTGTGTATTTCTTAAATTGTATTTCGAATGAATAAAAAATATTATATGCGCCTGCAATTTAAATGCTTATTAAAGTCCACTCCCCCCTAATAAAGATAAGCCAGGAAGGAAGAAAACGATATGACTATTGTTCAGATCACATAGTAGATGCTCACATTATATCTTGAAGACTAGTCCGGTAGACGTTTGTGACGTGAACATCATGGCTGAAGATGTGTGACCCATTCTTTCCAGTCACCTCCGGGCACCAACTTGTGATATTTTGAACTTCCACGTTAAGTAAAATGTACGAATGTTGACATCTAAGGACCAAGCTCACCAATTAGAGTTAACTAATTAAGATTTAAGTTAATTGAGGAAGTTAATTCCAAATTAAATCTGTTGCATCTTACCGAACTAAATAAGCAGTCAATTAGCTAATTAGCATTTAAGTCATCATGGCCTTCTGATTATAAAAAAAAAAAAAAAACTGTGATTTAGAAGGCCATGGGCACAGCATTTATACACCAATTTGTAAAATACGCAGATCGTTATTCATTCGTTTTTCATGACAATTACACATCAGTAATGGAGGGAAAGAAGACGAGCTATAGAAGCGCACACTCGATACGCAATTTGTTGTGCCGTTGCTCGACTAAATCACCTGCTGCTATCATGTACTTCATTTAACGTCAACTCGTAATGTACATTCATTGGAGAAATGGCTTGATTCCTTAAACGAACAGAATACGCTTCTTCCAATTACATTCAGTTAACCAATTTGGAAATATGGGAAGACATAACCTCATTAGAGTAACTTAGCGTAACCTACAACATAAAGATTTCTGTTTTATGTAATATTTACTGCGAAATTTTAATAAGACCTTTAACATTATTTAAAAATTATAAAATTCACGTTTGTTGGGAGTTCTAAGGTCATGTTCTATAGAACTTAAAATATCTAATGCCGAAACTTGACTCAGCCAAAAACCCATTTGGAAATCTATTTTCTCCATACTATTAAATAAATGTTGTCTTTCGGAAATTATCCTCAGCCATCTTGAAATAATGTGGTCTTCAAATAGCACATTCAACATTCGCCTTGCCATGATGAAAAGTTAATTGAGAATTAACTCGTTAAATGGTCAAATATACGCCAGTTAACTTAAATGGCATTAATGACGGATTAGATGCAACACCCTGAAGCCGGAATTAAGGCTGCCTATATTAATTTTATAACCTGAGGCTGCAGAGCGATATTTATAAAGGCATTATATTTGATAAGGATAATTGTTATGTATATGTATAAGAAAATCATTTTTGATAGGTATAACAGGAATAGAAATAATTTGTAACTTGTAACATAAAAAGGGTTTTGTATACATGTTAGAAAGAGATTGTATACCTGACGCCTCTCCACTCACGGACCGCTCCTTAGACAAGGCTGAAGAAAGGGTAAACTATCTTTTGTTAGGTCACGAACCTTTTACCCAGGAAATACTTAGGAGTTGACAATAAGAGAAACATGTGGCCGTAACGGGACAGTATTTAACAAAGTCAGACTTAAAAATATTTTAAGAGAAAATGAAAATGTCAGAACGGAGACGAAAATGTTTTATTACAGGAAAGCCGAAAACACGTGCGTTATCTCCGGGAACATTTAGGAATCTACAAACTAAGCAAGGCAAAAGATTTTCAATAGAAATCAGAGTGTAAGGAAAGGGCCGAAATTTATGACAGCTTGTTCTGGGAAAATTCAAGTTCGTGGGAAGACGTTAGATCAGGGGGAAAAGAATAATTCTAACCAATGGTCTTCAGATAAAAGTTAACGAATCAGGAGAACTTAGATATAACTAAATAATTTTGGGATAACCAATAATGAAAGTACAACACGAAAATAGATAAAATACGAGGGAATTTAATTTAGCGAAAGGCGTGGCGATGTAGTAGAAAAACTAGAGTACAGAAGTCAGAGGGGCACTCGGGCACTCGGGATTCACGCATTCGGTAGAGACACATTCAGAGGCGCATTTCACACTCGTAGAAGTCGGACTTTCATAGACACACATTCAGGCATTCAGAGGGACACTCGTAGATTCACATTGAGACACTCAGTAGAGATACATTCGCAGATTTACACCCACACGTTCATAGATTCAGAGGGACATTCAGACATCCAGATATTCACTCAGGAAGCCAGTCTAAGAGAGTAGCGAAGTCAGCGGCGAACGGTTAGGAAGTACTTTACATGTGAATAAAAATATTTTAAACAAGTCAACCTTGTGTATTTTTGGGCAACACATTTCTCGTTCCCGTGGATCTATACTGATCCCGAAACACTCCGGTGGACCCTGAGATAAAATTCAACACATGTGGAGCAAACGACGTACATCAGTGAGCAGCCCGGCCGAGACTTCGAAACCACCATCAACCCAGCCATCAACTACATCCCCCGAGCACCCCAATTACTGCTCCAACCCCAATTAAAGGAGAATTAAATGTTAATTGATCTCGGTGAAGTCGGCCCTAATTCCTTAACAGAAGTAAGCCTGTATTCAGAAATATTCGTAACTGCGTCTGCCTTATCTACTTTCTTATCAGTGACCATTGCAGGATCAATCGGGGCTTTATTCATCACTAGAGAGGGGAAAAGTGTGAAGAAATGTTGACGAAATATGGGGCCCACAACACTAAAATATGAATAATTGCGTAGCATTTTTGTTAAAAAATGTAATGTGTGCAAACTGAAAGCATTCCAATTGGACGTAATCCAATTCAATGAAACGCTTACAATGATGTGACGGAGCAAACATATTATGCTACATTTGTAGTTTATCGTGCTACACTGCCTGGCATAAGTATCAGTAATGTGTAGCACTGTTGCTTTCTTTCCACATTGTTATAACTAAGTGTGCACAATACACTTGGCCCCCACCAATCCGAACTTATTGATATCGCTGCCTATTCAGATTAGCAAATTTTCGAATATCGGTACCTGCTTATGATTTTTGATAAGTTGGGAATGTCAACAACGCGGTCCTCCCAGCCTATGAGGACAATTGAGAAGCTGCCTGATGGAGAGGTGGCGATCTTCCATCACAAAAATCACGTTATAGGCGGCCTGCAGGGTGCAGACGTGCTCATCACATGCTCCCTTGCAATACTGCCATCTATCAATGAAGTCATAAGACGGAGATAGGGGAAGCAGAGGTTACCTCGGCAGACCAAGGCTGACCAGGGCCTGTAGTGCCAAAAGAAGAGAAGAAAAGTGTTATAATTAAGAATACAACAGTGACGTGCATGTACGAGAGAGGTTCATAAGTTCCCGGCCTAACCATTTTCTAGGTATGATAAAGAGAAAAACTATATTCCACTTTTCAGTATAGTTATCCTTTATTGCAATACACTTCTCACATTTTTTTATTAACATTTCAACCCCTTCCCCTAAATAGTCGGAAGTCTTGTCTGCAAAACGATCCATCACTTCTTCGTCACACTTAAATTTCCTTCCTCGAAGGTTCTGCTTGAGTTTTGAGAAGAGGAAATGGTTACTGGGAGCTAGATCTGGGTTGTAGGGTGGATGGTCGATCTCCTTGAAGCCACATTTCTTCACAACTTCCCTTGCAACAAGAGCTGTGTGCACAGGCGCGTTGTCGTGAAGAAGGCGCACACCACCACTCAGCTTTCCTCGCCTTTTTTCTTTGATGGAAGCACGTAGCCTGTGCAGTAGGCCAGCATAGTGCTCCCCATTTACTGTGGCGTTCCTGTCCTTGAGAAGAGTATTGCTGCACAGTCCCACAAGATTGCGGCCATGATCTTCTTGGTTGGCTGAGTGACCTTGACCTTTAGAGACGGTGCTTCGCCAGGTTTACGCCCGCCACTCCATGATTCTCTTTTGTACAAGGGATCATAGTAGAGGACCACAGTTTCATCTCCTGTAACAATGGATTGTAGAACTTCTCTCTCGTTGCCAGGGCAGAGTTTCTCCAAAAATGCGTAACAACAGATGACTCATTGCTCTTTTGGACTGAGGAAAGAAATTTAGTACATTATTTGACGGTTGTTCATTTAATGTGAACATGATCAACTAAACTTTAATACATTAGGAATGGAGAGGTAGCTGTGCAAATTTGCGAGAGCTCTGCTAAATCGAAAACTCATCTACCTATCAAATTCTTGTCATTCTGTGTCTGTCAAGCGTTTCTGCAGCTGCACAAACTCCCAATAAGAGAAAGCATAGCTAACAATCAGTTAAACAAAATGTTGAAATGAACAAAGGACAAGGGAAAAAGCGAAACAAAACCAGCTACTGAGTTTGACATTGGTAAAGCAAAGAATTGTGAGAAAATTAAACAGCATTATAAATTACTGAATAGCATTATAAATTAGACATTGCTAAAATTGACAGAATTGAACAAGTAATTTTTCTTTGCATTTGTTAGAGGAAGCACAGAGAAACTCAATAGTGCGGTTCTTTTATTCAGGAGAAAGAAGTTCATATCAACAAGATGATTCTAAGCTTGCTGAATTTCTGGCTGGAGCTCTGGAAAACGAGGCATGTAATAACGCTGATATCTTTCACTGGAGAATTGTCATCCGCAAACCAAAAATCCGCATTAAATTATAAAGCACAATTTTCAAATTTAGCTTGTCTCAAAATTACTCCCCCAAAATATAAGTAGCAGTAGTAATGGACGTTTTATTGTATCAGTTTTAGAATACATTCAAATAAATTCAATTGTCGCATAGGCCTTACGGCCATATATGTTAATATCGTCCTTATAACAACCAAAAGAGCTATACACATACATACAAATATACAATACTTTGATATATTTACGTTTTCTTTTAATAATTTATATACAAATACATAAACATGATCCCCCCTTCTATTTACTCACACCCCTTCTCGAACTCCCCCTCCTCATTATAGTCATTAATCTTATTTGTCGAATCTTCTCTAGAAATATTCCCAAATTGTGTGAGTATCTCGCATGCACCAACACTTCCCTGTAAATGTTCAAACTTCTATTGGAATTCAGAAATTGCGGTGATCAATGCTCATTTCTTAAAATATCCGTTTCCCTGCATTCTGTCAAAATATGCCTCCAGGTATCGTTTTCTCCGTACAATGAGCAAATTCTTTCCCCGAGAGCTTTAACTGTTTTGTTTCCTTTCCACCCTCCTAATCTGAACCATGCGAGACCACTTTCTTCTCTGCCACAGATATCTAAATAATATCCCCTGCCCCACACCGGATGTATTTGAGCCTGTATGTTAAGCGATACATTTTCTGCGCATTGAGACGCAGTATTTCGTCTATCTATATCTCGCAAACATCTGTTAACTGTTTTCCAACTATTTCGTGTAATGTCCTATCCACTTAACCAAATATACCCCAATCCAATTTTGTTTAAGCCTTTCCTTATTTTTGATGCCCATCCCTTTTCCCACCCTTCCCTTATTTGCTCGCTTAGACAGATTGCTCGAAGAAGGGCTTGATTCCCCCGTATTATTCTTAGCCAGTATTTAATTGTTCTTATTTTTTAATTCACACTTTCGTTAGAAACACCAAACTTTTTAAGAACCCCATAATCTGCTATATCCCCCCTACTTGTAGCAACCGTTTTAGAAACTGTTTTTGTACCTGATTAAGTTCCTAGGTGATTTCCCACCCCCAAATTTCGGCCCCGTACGTCATAGTTGACCTCACAACCGCCTTGTACACCAACTCCATTGTTCTAGGTGGAGTTTCCGGTAGTTTTACTAAAATCTTTAATGTCTCTATATTTTAATTAAGCACTTGCCTATGTGTTTTGCCCAGTTCCCGTTCATAGCTAAACTGACTCCCAAGTATGTGAATTTCTTCACATTTTCCAGTGCCTGACCCGCATACACCCACCTCTCTTTCCTGCTGTACACCGCACCGTTCTTGAATGTCATTGTTTGGTCTTTTCCGCATTGACTGCCATTCCCCATTCCTGACGATACGCCTCTAGCAAAATATATACAACTGTAAGATGGAATTGAATTCCAAGGTACTGTCGAAGATAAAAATCGCCGCTAAACATGTGCTTTGCGTGTCTCCTTCAAAAGGTGCAAAAAATTAATTACTACACTTATTGAGCTTAAAGTAATGCTAGTTCTTCATTTACCTAGATTCGGTCATGATTAACGGGGTTTTCGAATTTCGAATTAACGGGGTTCGGATTGCGGAGTTCTAGTGCATCATTGTTATTGTTGTCACCACTATGAAATATATTATTCTCTCAAGATTTCCTGATACTCAGAACGCATGATAAAGCCAAAAAACATTATAGAATCTATTACACAATTTAACAGAATAGCGATACAATGCAACGCTGTTTTTACTCCACGTTTTTATTTCCATGCTTCGTACACCAAATGTCGCGGATTTTAGGCCAACTTATGTCGATGAAGTTTTTTAAGATGTAAAAATACTAAAGTTGGCTTCCTCCGGAAGGGAAGTAAAGTTTTGACTCCGTGTCGTAGATTTACGGCATTTAGAAAATATCTCAACTGTAAAATAGCAGGCTTCTAAGGAAAATTTATCGACCGTATTACGCCCTGAATTGAATGTGTTACTTGTGACCAGAGATATCAACTGTTACTTCAACAATCAAAGTAACAGTTATAATAATTATTTCCACGTTTCCCTGAGTCATTGGCTAAGAAGATGCGCTGATTGGCAGTGGCCTGTAACAACTGTATCTGTTCTTCAGAGAATCAATAACGAACCGTGTCTGTAGTTCGACAGTCAAAAGAGAGTCCCTGGTTAAATAATACCCCATATGTATTTACAGTTACGAACTTCAAACATGCAATTTAATTCCTACAATATGGGATTTCAGTGTCACGTTTGTTAACAGGAACATGCATTTCACACAACAATATAAGCTTTTCCAACAAAGCAATGTTTATTATTATAACATGATAAAAATTAATTTTTCGACAATTTCTAAAACTAGTAGGTCAAGAGGATATAGTTCTATGGTACAGAAAAAAGATGCATGTAAATACGGGTAATATGTATGTATTTTCCAGTCAGTGTGCAACACCACACGCAAATCTATGAACCCATGAAGACACTGCTGTATTTCAGTCATCTACATTCCCTGTTCTATACATGAAATCCACGAGAAAATAACCTCACTTTAGTATTATGTTAAAAAGCCAAGAAGACAAAAGATTTTTGTCGTATATTGCCAGAAATACTCTCACTAAATTTTACAACGAAACAAAGCTTTAAGAAACGGTGATGAAATATTTTATGCTAATGTACAAAGTATCTCTCCCTCTCCCCCCTCTTTCTGTTTTAACGGGTTTCTTGCAAATTATCATACAACTTTTAATTGTAAAATATGCATCTGTTCTATTCTATGATCCAAGCTCTGACCTATAATTAAGAATATTAAATACATTTGTAGTAAAAATTCAAATAAAGTACTGAGAAAAGCTGGATAATGAACATTTCTAGGGAGAAATCAATACGGAAAAATCGTGTGATATTTTAAAACGATATAACTATTAATCCCAAACAGGACCCCCAGATACGAAAAAGGACACAAGGCAGACACAAATGAAGATGGACAGACCTCTTCAGAGAACATTCAGGTCCATATTGGTCAAGAGTAGCAAGAGGAAGATAAAAATGGAAATCTCTCGAGAAGCAACTAGTGCATTGAGAAATGGAATAAAAAAAAACAAACAAACAAACAAATCAGTCAGTGTGTTAAACAGCATACGAACAACTAGCGTGGAATAGCTCACCATATTAGGAAAAAGCGAGCTTTCCCTACTTGTTAGGCCTTTGCCCTTATGGGACACAATAGGCTATATTTAACTTTACTTTTAAAACATAGTCATACGACCTGACGTTCGCTTGTTACAATTTAACATAACAACTAAGGTCTAAAGAAACGATGAATTATTGTTTGGTGAAATGAGTGCTTCAATAAGCCCGAAACCCAAAACGCTTACATTTACTGACATTCATTTTTTTTTTTTTCAGATAGAGAAAGAATCCGGAAAAAGTTTACTAGGGAAACTGACTTGACCTGTAAAAGAATGATTTAAGAATAATCTCACTGTAATACTAATAGAATAATAATAATTTCAGAAGAGTTTCGTTTAGTTTATTTAGGGACACTCTATAACATCTAATGTCATCAGCGTCCCATTCAATTCAGGGCGTAAAACGTCCGACAAATTTTGCTCAGAGGCCTCTTCTTTCAGGCTTGAGGTTCTTTATCGTGCCGTAAATGTACAAGGGATCCACGACTTTACTTTCCTTCCAAAGGAAGTCATACTTGGGATTTTTACGTCCAAAAAAATCCATCGGTCCTGGCCGGAATCGAACCCGCAATCTTGGGCTTAGGAGGCAAGTATGGTTACAACCGACAATTTCAGAAGACGAGAGAGCCTACTGAAAAATAAATGCAAATATTCTAACAAAAATGTTTGGCCAAAATCGTTTTAAACTTAGTATTATGGAACTAAATGTTTAGTTCGTGTACTGCTGTTACCATCATAGACTTTTAGCCAACACAACAAGCATGCAATAAATTATCTGATGCTGATACATTTTAGACAACGTTGGAAACTATTTTGTCTTTCGAACATTCTATATTACCTCTCCACGCTTATTACTTGAGTGTTCTTTTAGCCGTCATGGATCTTTTAATAACCTCTACTTCCGTTCTGTTCCTCGACTGTTTTTTTTTTTCTTCCATAATTATTTTAAATTCATTATTTTTCTTTCTCGAGCAAGGTGAAAGGAGGGGAACAGGGAACTCTGCCAGAAGAAACACAAGCCATCAAACCTGCTACTTTGCGATACAGTAGTCATCTCTTGCCAGCAACAGCCTGCTCCAAAACACTTGCCTTAAACGCACTCCATATCTCAATGCTTTGCCTTCTTTCAGCTATTTCTGTAAATCAGGGAGTGTACACAAGCGTACGTCACTGATTAAAACTGATGAAGCAGCTCAGACCCTGCTGATTTGGGCTACACTTCAAGATTTGTATTTGTAATTTACAAATACCGAGGGTGCCAAAAAATGTATACACACTTTCACAGTAGATATCTATTTAATATATTTCAATGTTGAACCGAAAAACAACAGTAATTGTAGTATGATGTTCTGTAAACAGATGTGACTCACATACATTATGATAGCGTTGCTACGTGACAAGTTAATCAACAATGAACAAATGAAGTCAAGATTATCGTAATCAACAATAAACAAATGAAGCCCAGGTTATCGTAAATCAACAATGAACAAATTAAGCCAAGATTATCGTAAATCAACAATGAACAAATTAAGCCAAGATTATCGTATGATCTATAAACAGATGTGACTCACATTACGTTATGCTAACGTTGCTACAACAAAATGGAGCCAGGATTATCGTTTGAACAGCAGAAAGCAATTTTGAAGTGGTGTTGGCAAACCGAGAATGTTGTTGAAGTTCAAAGGCAATGGAACCGTTCTCCAGATATAACTCAGTTGAACTTTTACTTATGGGGAATTCTTAAGGATGTTGTATACCGTAGAAAACCAGCTACACTGGCAGCACTTCGGGAAGAAATTGAAACGGCATGTGCTGCAATCGCTGAGGACACTTTCGCAAACGTTGCTCAATCAGTAGTTTCAACGTACTCAGAAGTGTATCGACGCCGATGGTGGGCATTTTGAGCAACTGTTGTAACTGTAAGATGTTTAGTGCTCATCATTTTCTGTTTGTGTAAATTCAGTTTTGTTATGTTAACACAGTTTTTTCTTTGCTCGAAGTGTGTATACATTTTTTGGCACCCTCTATATATTGGAATATTATTCTTCCACATTAAGCCGTATGTAGGCAGATGTTTGAAATATGAACTGAACAAGAAATAGTGTAAAAGAACAGATTCTCAGTATAACCATAATCTAATATCTGTAATGTGGTTAAATATAAGCCTGAGTCTAAGGGGCTCCAATATTTGAGTCGCTTCTTAGCATGTAATTTCTTTAATGGAAATAATATATTCCATTATATGAACCTTAAACTCAGATGGAAGATTATATTACATCAGTATGGCAAGTCGATGCGCAGTTCAAATCCCGGACGCGACTTCGAATTGTTTCATCTGTTTCCACTTTCAAATATAATGTATTATTAATTGTATTTTTAGCATTCATCTTCTTTACCTATATATATCGCTAAAATATTCAATGCACGTATAATATGCACAAAGTTTACAGCCCTAAAAATTTCTTGCTTTCTATATCGCACACATGTTTATATTTCGATTTCTCGAAACCACTGAATTTATCACCTTCAAAACTCCTTGTTGGATCCCGTTTTTGCTTCCTGTAGAGGTTCATTACCACAATTTCTTGGTCTATATATTACTATATGTTCTTTTAAAATACCCATACTATTTTAATAAATACTATTGCCCGCTTTACTCCCATTTGCATCTAGACTTGTTCATCACATATGTGTCGGTCCTGGTGGTGTAGTGGTAACCATACTTGCCTCCTAAACCCAAGATCGCGGGTTCGATCCCGGCCAGGATCGATGAATTTTTTCGGGCTTAAAATCGTAAGTATATCTTTCTTCGGAAGGGAAGTAAAGCCGTGGGTTCCGTGTTGTACATTTACGGCACGAAAAAGAACCTCAAGCCTGAAAAAATAGGCCTCTGAGCAAAATTTGTCGGCCGTTTCACGCCCTGAATTCAATGGGACGCTGATGACCTGAGATGTTAAAGAACGTCCGTGAGTTAACCAAATAAAAAATTACATATGTGGTCTAATCACGACAAGTTAAAAAGCTTTATGTATAGTAGCATATCACCCACATCCACGTTATATTTCCATGACATTAAAGTCTTACCCACGTATAATTTGCAAGAATAATTCCACTAACCCAAAGGGCTGGGTATTCCCCGTCATTAAATATATTATTAAATATTCGGAGCAACACCAACCCAAACCACCAATACACGAGGCTGCTTTAAATAACTCCGCTGGTAATCCAACCCTCCCGGAGCGATGCCCTGCTTTAGGCACCTTATTGCATTTATTACTTCCTCTATAGAAATCGCAGTGTCTAGCATTGGTATTTTTAGCCTTTCTGCCTTCCGAGGTCCCACCCTCATCCAATCGGTCCCCCAGCGATCCCCCCTCGAACATTGCCCTGAAATGATCCCTCCAAACCTCTGCCAAAAGTTCATTCTTTATTTATTTTATTTACGTGTTTAATTTTTTCTATTATATTTTTTCCATTTATTTATTTCATTATATACATTGTAAGAGCTAAATATTGGTTTGTGCAATTTCGTGTATTGGGGACCCGTGCGAAATGAATGAGTTAGATTTGTAAAATTTATTTTGTAAATAAATACACTACTAGTACTACTATTACTAATTTGCAAAAAGTAGTTGCTATACAGCAACATTGGTTATGTTATCATACTTTCACCTTACCAGTGGCTCACAAATATCCACTTTCCTTACTGCAGACACGTATCAAGAATATATACAGAGGGTGCCAAAAAGATATACACACTGCAAGAAAAGAAAACCGTTTTCTAGGTATGATAAAGACAGGTTGCGTCGGGTTTACTAAGCCCTGGGTCCAGGGGTGTACACAGAGGTCTGTGCTACCCGGTGGTATTTTGCATTAGGACGGTACTTGTTTCCTAAACCGACCCGCCTTTCGGCTGCAGGCGATTGCGTCGCCCAGGCGCGCTAAGTTCCCTTAGCTTCCAGATTCTCACTGGTGGATAGGTCAGCTTAGACCTACTCGTATTTAAGAGGTGAGTCACCCCAGCATTAAGGTAGCCACCACCCTCCCTACCAACAACGGCGATTCCGGCGCACCGGCCCCCAGGGTACGCGCCTTAGGCACTCCTGGGACACGCCGCCATCGTAGGTCCTCAATTCCCCGTGAGTGACGGGTCCACTGCCAAGCCGAGTCCAACCCAATCCGGACAACTCCCTTCCGGCAGGGGCCCGAATCAAGTCCGGCCCGGCTGCTTCTAGTAACGTCAGAGGTACCACGGGTACTCAGGGTCCGCAGAGCCCGCACCGGGAGCATCTGAAGAGCAACGACCGAAGCCGCGCCCCCCCCCCCCCTTACGGGAATGATAAAGACAAAAACTATATTTCACTTTTTAATATAGTTACAGTTTATTGCAATACACTTCTCACTTCTTTGCATTATTATTTCAATCCCCCCCCCCCAAATAGTCAGAAGTCTTGTCTGCAAAATGGACATAAACAGAATCCATTACTTCTTCTTCACGCTTAAATTTCCTTCCTCGAAGGTGCTTCTTGAGTTTTGAAAAGAGGAAATAGTCACTGGGAGCTAGATCTAGGCTGTAGGATGGATGGTGGATCTCCTTGAAGCCACATTTCTTCACAGCTTCCTTTGCAACAAGTGCTATGTGCACAGGCGCGTTGTCGTGAAGAAGGTGCACACCACCTCTCAGCTTTCTTCGCCTTTTCTCTTGATGGAAGCACGTAGTCTGTGCAGTAGGACAGCATAGTACTCCCAATTTACTGTGATGTTCCTCTCCTTGAAGTCAATGAAGAGTATTCCTTCACAGTCCCAAAAGATTGTGTCGATGATCTTCTTGGTTGACTGAGTGACCTTGACCTTTAGAGGCGGTGCTTCGCCAGGTTTACGCCACTCCATTGATTCTCCTTTGGACAAGGGATCATAGTAGAAGACCATAGTTTCATCTCCTGTAACAATTGTTTGCAGAACTTCTCTCTCGTTGCCAAGGCAAAACTCCAAAAAATGCCTGACAACAGATGACTCGTTCCTGCTTTTGAACTGAGGAAAGAAGTCTAGGCACTAACCTTATTCATGTTTAAATATTCATGAGTAATTCGAAGGACTGTTGTTTTAGGAAGGCCCAATCTTGTGGCTATTTCTGTAGCTTTGAGCCGCCGGTGTTCCATTATTTCTCCTTCCACAAGAGCGATGTTTTCAGGAGTGAGCATCTCCAAGAGCCGACCTGCACGCTCTTCGTCTTCAATGCTTGGCCCATTCTTTTACGATAGAATATGAGGGGAATGTTTCCCCATATACACCGTCCAATCGCTGTTTAATTTCATTTGGAGAAAGTCCTTCTTTTGTGAAGAACTTAATAACAGCTCGAAACTTCATTTTGAGCATATCACAATGTTTTACTCAAAGTGATCTTTATGGAACTATTTTTGAACAAATGAATACAGCGGCGCAGAAGTTACAGCTGTAATTATTTACTTAACAGATAAGGTATCACACCAGATAAGGATTTTGTGAAGACGATAATCATTATCGTCCAGTCCGGAAACTTATGAACCTATCTTGTATTTACACCGCTTTAAAATACTATACTCACCCATGTGTTGCTTTCTAAGTGGAAATGAAACAGTGGGGTCACTTACTATACGATTGCAGTATAATTGAAAGTCCAAGAGATCAATTAATTTTCTGGGTTTTAATTGAAGAAAATTAGCCAAAAATATTAATTAAAACATTTAAAATATTTTGTAATATTTGTGAACTCAAAAGATTGCGCAAAACTATAAACACACATACACACACAACTCATAGTGTCACACTCTCCAAAGGGAGAAAAGGAGCTGGTGTAACTTAGATAGTAGATATTAATTTGAACTTGAACTTGTTTTTATTATAAAAACATGGTAATTCGGACCTAAGTTGGGGCAACTGATAACATTATCTTACTATTATCTTGAAGTTTTGCAGAGCAGTACAATTTGGTGTTTTGGCGTCTTAATTCGGGGCGCCTATGCCACCGTAGATTAACCTGATGATAACTGTGATTAATTTCCGATTTATTTTACAGAGAAATTTCAAGGGATACTTGCGGTTACTGATTTTGTGGTAAAATTGACAATGTTACTCAAACATTGCAACATAAATAAGACACCAACAACGAGGTAGAACACCATGGTTGCAACCCAACACTTACTCTTTTGATCAAGTATTGATAGCTGTATATGCTTTTATGCACGAACAATCATAAAAACTTAAAATGGGTTTTGTAGGAAATGGACTTTTCATCCTTATTTCAGGCTTTCCTATATTGTCAGTTATATTGCTTTACACAAGTGTTTTCCGTTAAATAAGCCTGAAACATAAAAATATTTTATTTTTAATTAGATAGTAAGTCGAAAAAATCCTTCGATATTGAACCCGCGATCTTGGGTGTACGCCGAGTAGGTGCCATTGGATAGATTATTAAAAATTCCTTCCATGGGTTTAATCGTAATTGCTTACATTCCTTCGTAATTCGTAAAAACTACTTGTTTGTACTTATTGATTTAGTAAGAAAAATTAATTGCATTTTCTAAACAGAGTGGGCGAAAATAACTTGGATTAGGCTGCAATTGTCTCAAGGTATGTGCTATAAACGATAGAAATACACGTGATTAAAAGTTTTCAAACATGAGTTTGCAGTAACAGCGTTTGCACGACTCTTCCAGATAACATCTGAGTGTTTCCAACTTACAATAAGGTAATGTCTGTTAAAAATAGCTCCTTTCATTCAGTTTTTCTTTCCAAACAAATGGCACTATTAGTAACTTTACGATGTTCATATATCATTCATTTCCTCTTCCGGATCTCTCTTGCGATCAAGTATAGTATTGGATACAGTGACAGGAAGACATAGTTCCATTGTGACGTTCATTATGCCTCGAGTTGACGCAAGAGCACAAGTTAAAATTAAAAGGAGGAAGTGTAGATGGGTTTGCCACACACAGCAGTTGCTTGCTGCGACGTGCTAACCCCATTACTCAAGTGTGGAAGCCAGTTCATCACTTTTGTCGAGATGCTGGCTTCCAATGATTCCTCTCTTTTCCCCATTCTCAAGATATTTCCTGGTCCGAAGATCCCCTCACTTTTAAGTAATCGGCTTTCCATTTCGTTTTAAATGCCTTCAGTTCCGACACATTAATTTTTAGTTGTCTCATTGAACATTCCATTCCATTTCTCACAACATCTCCGGGTAATCCATCACCGGGGGGGGGGGGTTCCATTAAGAGAAAATTGAGAAAGGAAAGCAAAAAAAAAAAAAAAAGAAGAAGAAGAATGTATTCACACCAAATGCATTTTACCAAGACCTCCACAGCTAATCATGTTCCTGAGAGTATTTTTATAGCACTGCGCTTAAATTGGGCTAATTAGAGGTCATACTTTATATCACTTTTAAAAACATCATGCATTAACCTGCAGCATATGATTGTTAAACTGCTTGAGGTCTTAAAAAACCCTCAATTATATGAGATTAGGAAAATTAAAACCGATATATACGCACCTGATAATATTAAAACGAAAAGGAATTAATTTAAGTTTTTTTTTCGTTATAATAACAGAGATTTGATGATAAACTTGTTTATTTCAATACCTTATTAATTAGAACACATTTCGGAAAGTGGCATAATTTCATGACATTACAAGCAAACATACAACCACTTTCATATTTTCTCTCGTCAGTTTTATCTTCATAATAAAAATTTAAATTTTAGAGTTTTTATCATAATTTAAAACAATAGAATTATTATAAATGCTAATTGTTTATTTTTCTTAATTAAGATGGATGCAGGCCTGTACTTTTTGTTCACAGCGTTTAAATCCCATAGTCAAATAAAATTATACCTGGAACAACTTCCCAGTGGAAAAAATCATATACACTTTACACACAAACATTGCATGTATTATTCAGTTTTCACTTGGTAAATACGTCCTTTCGCAAATTCCAGAGGATTCAAGATAAACATTCCTGGATCGATATACTACTACTACGCTCGGGACTTGCAGCAGCAAGCAACAAGAGGTCATTTGATTTCTGTTCTCCGTGTATGGATAAAGTCTACCATAGAGCTCTGCAAACAGAGCAGCTGTGTTCTAATTGGCTGATTTCTTAAGTTTAAGTTAGACGTAGACGCAAAGCCTTGGACCTTGCAAGCCTTAAAGTTTACATCTAATTGTACGTTTATTTTTATGTTTACGTGATTCGTTGTGAATGGTTCCATTACAATACATAGTATCTAGGTTTTACGTTAGGTTTAATTTTTATTGCGAGTCGGGCCTTACACTCCGGAGAACTCGAAGGTTATCTCGTTACAGAGATGATTTGCTTAATAGGTGATTCGAAAGCTTGTGACTCGGACTTCATGTGTTTTTGACACAAGCGTGTATTAAGCAAATATTTCGAATTACAGTCAGCAAACCGAAGATCAGTGATTCGAGTTTTTCCTATCTGTTTCTCATTCTAAACCTAAATCTAACATGCAGCTTGTGGGTACAATTAAATTTGCATACATATAAATCAAAAGTATACACTTTTTAGACCTTGGAAATCCGCCCGTGGTAATAAAGTAGTCGCAATAGCTCTAAAGTAGAATTACTAACATGTGCAGCTAGAAGAAGGGTTTAATAGGAATAACACCGGAAACACATAAAATTAATGTTATGTTTCTAAACGAACAGTCAAGTATATAAATAAATATACCCTCCAAAATGTGTGCTGCCTCTATGTATCTAGGTCAAGTGCACCAGAACATTCCCCCCTTTGTCCGGTATTCTATTACATATAACTAAATATGAAATGCAAACTAATCTTTGTTTGTTCGCATTTATTTTTATTTCAGCTATTTCAGAAATGTAAGTTAGGGAAAATATATAATGGATATTTTAATCCAATTTAAATATGAAGTTTTTGTAGAAGGGCGAAAATTAATCTCTACATAACGTATGCTCAAATGTGCAGCGGTTTCTAAACGGCCTGTCAACCAGGGTATAGAACAAAAGTCGCACAGAAAAATAGAATGCTGAAGATCTTGTGAGCTTGATATGGATACTGACGGAGTTTTATATGATACTATATACATTAGATATATGCCTAAATGACCACTTCTAATATTTATTTATTTATTGTCGGTCCTGGTGGTGTAGTGGCTACCATACTTGTATTCTAAACCCAAGGTCGTGGGTTCGAACCCTGTCAGGAACGATGGATTTTTTCGGGCGTAAAAATCTTAAGTATGGCTTCCTTCGGAAGGGAAGTAAATCCATGGGTCCCTTGTCGTACATTTACGGCACGAAAAAGAACCTCAAGGCTGAAAGAGAGGCCTCTGAGCAAAATTTGTCGGCCGTTTCACGCCCTGAGTTGAATGGGACGCTGATGACCTGAGATGTTAAAGAGCGTCCTTAAATAAATCAATCAAAAAAAATTTCAAGTATTTCTAAAAAAAAAAAAAACACTTAAAGAATGTGTTCATTCTTACGTAAAGTAATAAAACTTTAAAAAAAAAAAACTCCAGAGAGTAAATCAAACTAGTGCTTGTGGCCAATTTGCTGAAATTGTTTATTAAGAGTAAAGTTTAGTTTCTAAAGTAATATTAATTAATTCGGAAATGCTCCGAATATGGAGTTTACTTTGATTTCTTTTTAAATACACTGATTATTTTGAGCTAAACGTAATTTAATTGCATGAACAGGTAATGTGTTAATAAGATATGATGGCATTTATAGATTTTTTTTATTCTATAAATCAAATTAAAAAGGAACGGAGTAAGTAAAAACTTTATAAATTTGTTACGAGCAATATATTTAGATAATAAATTGCGTGTGAAATGTTCCAGAGCTGAGATAACAGAGGGATGCAAGTTAAGGCCAGTGCTACTTAATGATATTGTTGATGGGGTCCAAAGAGCAAATGTACATTCACCAGTAACTAATAATAAGGAAATACCAGCCCAACTGTTTGCACATGATTTAATTACCAGTTCAATCACAGTGGAGATTTAAGAAGAGCAATTGAGGTTATTCACAACTATTGTAAACAATTGGGCTTAAAAGTGAACAATATAAAATCCCAAATAATGATCTTTAAGAAGGGCTTTAAAGTGAAAAAAGACGAGATTGGTGGTTAGATGGACGCGAAAGATAGGTGATTGAGAAATTTATCTTGGAGTGAGGTTAAGTGCAAATGGTAGTTGGATAATCAGAGAAGATTAATACTCTCGAAAGGATGGGTTGTAAGGGCATGTTTAAGGAAAATACCGAAATAAGTGTCAAATCGATGGAACTCCATGGTGGATGCAAAAATGATATGATAATAGCTGGAAGGTACTGGTTTAATAAATAGATCATTTAGTAAATTAATACTGAGTTTGCAGAGAGTGTCACCTATTAATGTTGCCTTGGTAGAATTGGGTAGGCAACCAGTAAAGGGAGAATAATTGAAAGAAATATGAAATATCTATACAAAATAAATATGATTGAGAGATTGGCAAGGAATCTCTTTGTGTACAGGAGAAGTTTGGATAGAAAAGGTCATGATGAGTGCTTTAAATCCAGAATATTGTTAAAAAAATTAGTATGGGGGATTGTTGGGCAAATAAGCAATGTAGGTATAGGGAGTTTTGAGAAAAAATAAGGGATAGAAGATATTCAGAAACAAGAAAACTTTAAGGAAAGGAGTTCATTGAGAATGTAGCGAGAGATAAAAAGAGTTTGGGGGAGGAGAAAGTTATAATAAATTTAGGAGGAAAGCTTTCGCTTAGGCCAGATCAGAAGTAAGGAATCTAAAAAGAAAAACCTATGGAAATAAATGTCCCATGTATGGGAAACCTGATAATGAGTAACGTAGCATTTTATATTGTGAGCAAACAAAGAGATGGAGACTACAAAGAAATGGAATCAATTTGAGGGTAAAATGTTAATAAGGCAATCAAAGGAGCTAAAAATATAATAACAATGGGAGAATACTTGGGCAAAGTCAGGTGGAGGAAGATTACAAGTACTGCAGGATAAGAAAGTTTAGATGTAGGGTATTAGAGAGAGAACAGGAATGGAAGTATTGAAGGTGATTATGGTTCCATTCCCAATGATTAACAACATTATGGGAACTGGAAATAGAATAAATAGGTAACTTTTGATAATGTAAGAGGCAGAATACGTTAGTTATTTTGTAATATAATTAGTGCTAATATAATCAGAACATAGTAATATTCCTTAAATTGTAAAATAATGGAAATATGCCAATTGTGTTTGGTGGAAATAAATTCATACTCAGATATACGACAATAACGCAATCGGATACTATCACAGTAGGAAATCCTGAATATCCTTGTCCATCAACCGCCAGAGAAGAAATTTGGTGATTAAAATATTACTGGCGTCATGGATTCACAACTCTGGCTGAAAGCATCAAGATAATACAAT
>CM060845.1:112080000-112177500 GCA_030762175.1 Metallyticus violacea | reverse complement strand
GTAAATAACTACTTATAAACGCATCACAATTTCTTATTTTTCTATATATTTTAACAATAATTATAAAAGCCACAATATGTGATTTAATACAACGGTTTCAACGGAGTCTTATTCAATAATGAAAAATAATTAAAAATAGCAAAAACATAGGAATAATAATTACCTTTTCTAGCCAAAGAAATATTCTCTCTTTCATATAATAAATGTGCATAAATTTCAATTCAAAAATATAGAACTCGTTATTACACTACTATCGTATATCTATGTAAACTGTGCTTGCACTCATACCTATGAGAGGGTAGGTCCATAAGTTTCCGGCATAACCATTTTCTAGGTATGATAAAGATAAAAAATATATTTCATTTTTCAATGTGGTTACCCTTTATTACAATACATTTCTCATGTCTTTAAATTAACATTTCAACCCCCTCCCCCAAATAGTCAGAAATCTTGTCTGCAAAATGGGCATAAACAGCACCCCTCACTTCTTCGTCATACTTAAATTTCCTTCCTCGAAGGTCCTTCTTGAGTTTTGAGAAGAGCAAATAGTCTCTGGGAGCTATATCTGGGCTGTAGGGCGGATGGTCAATCTTCTTGAAGCCACATTTCTTCACAGCTTCCTTTGCAACAAGAGCTGTGTGCACAGGCGCGTTGTCGTGAAGAAGGAGCACACCAACAATGTACTTTTCTCGCCTTTTCTCTTTGGTGGAAGCACGTAGTCTGTGCAGTAGGCCAGCATAGTACTCCCCATTTACTGTGGTGTTCCTCTCCTTGAAGTCAATGAAGAGTATTCCTTCACAATCCCAAGAGATTGTGGCCATGATCTTTTTGGTTGACTGAGTGACCTTGGCCTTTAGAGCCGGTGCTTCGCCCGGTTTACGCCACTCCATTGATTCTCTTTTGGACCAGGGATCATAGTAGAGGGCCGTAGTTTCATCTTCTGTAACAATGGTTTACAGAACTTCTCTCTCGTTGCCACGGCAGAGCTCCAAAAATGCCCGACAACAGATGACTTGTTGCTGCTTTTGGACTGAGGAAAGAAGTCTAGGCACCCATCTTGCACTAACCTTATTCATGTTTAAATGTTCATGAATAATTCGAAGGACTGTTGTTTTAGAAAGGCCCAACCTTGCTGCTGTTTCTGTAACTTTGAGCCGTCCGTCTTCCATTATTTCTCCTTGCACAAGAACGATGTTTCCAAGGGCCAACTAGCATCGAAAAAGTTTGGCCCATTCTTTTACGGTAGAATATGAGGGGAATGCTTCGCCATATACACCGTCCAATCGCTGCTTAATTTCATTTGAAGTAAGTCCTTCTTTTGTGAAGAACTTAATAACAGCTCGAAGCTCCATTTTGAACATGTCACAATCTTCTACACATAGTCTTCTTTATGCAACTGTATCTGAACAACTGAACACAGTGGAGCGGAAGTTACATCTGCAAGTATTTACTTAACAGATAAGGTATGGCAATAGATACGGATTTTGTGAAGGCGATAATTCTTATCGGCGAGGCCGGAAACTTCTGGACCTACCCTCGTACATTCTCCACTTTATGCCACAGATTTATAGCTGTGCGAGCTGTGATGAGAGTGTGCGGATTTTGATGAAATGTCTTTTTTTTTTTTTTTCATATGTAGTAGGCACTACTTTTAGGTACTAAATTCCTGAATAAAAAATTATACAACTATAGTTTCTCTACCTATCTATGAATGGATACTGCAGTCGTCATTTAGTTGCTGTAGGAAAAGCGAACTATAATGTAAATCAACAACTTTAGATGCACTGCAAGATATTGGTTTTGTCCAAGCTTTAAATTACCGAAGTTCGCTTTTTATTTATATTATTCCATTGATCTCCAAAAATATATGGCCTTCTGGAAACATAAACAAACAAATGCATTCCTGTTCAAACTATATATATATATATATATAGTATCTAATGGGAAAATGGAATAAAATATTTATAATTGTGTTGTACATTTGCTCCACTGTTTAATTTTATATTTTATATTTATTTTGTCATGCTATATTTTTTTTTTAAGTTTTGGGCTATTACTTACAGTTTTAGTCCTTTTTTATTATCTTTTTTATTCAAAGTTCATTTCTGTTCAATTTGTGCAAATATATATTAATAATATTATTATTAAATTCCGTTTCAATCCCTCATTTTTGGCCAGTGGTAAAAAATGTGCATTATTCACATCCATTTCTAAAATTCTACATGCCTTTTTCCTTTCCTGAATCATTCTTGTTACCTGGCCACGTCAAGAGGTCTCATCGAATAATGTTGCTTGCTATTGGCCGCTAGTCTATCGTAAGATCTAGAAGCGGTGACGTAAGCATCCTGATGGTATGATCCTGCCATCTTACACAGAACATTGAACGTTGTTTACGTGTTACTTGTAAGGTCCTGAGCCTTGCCCATAGAATAAACCCTGTGATCCAGGATTAATGTAACTTTTAAATCACATTACTGTTATGTTTGCTATTGCAATTTGATATCAATATAGTTCTAGTTGAAAGACAGGTAATTGGCATTATAAAAGTCAATTTATTAAAATGAATTGTAAAAATTGGGCAGTATTAAAAATATTTTGTTCAGTGGCGATTTTCTTAAATGTTTGTGAGAAAGTAATTATTTGAATAATTAAATCAACTGTATGTTCATTGTAGCAAAACTTCAAAGGGTTGTTATTTGTTTAAATATTATATTTCAGTGACATATTATATCCACTTTTAAACTGAAAAATATGTTACATTATATTGTATTTATATTTTGTGTTTACAATAAATTACCTCACAATTGTAAACAATTTTTCTTACATCTTCTGAAGATATTCTCCCACAGGGCCACATCTTGGTGTTTACCTTCCAATATACTTCCAAGCTAAAATTTATTCAGTCATTAACGACGGAGTGTCGAATTCTATTTGTGAGTTACAGAATACTCGCATTTAGCAGTTTTTATGTAGGAACAAATTAAAACACAAAAAAAGTCTATCGCCAGGTGTCTATAGGAACAATGCAACATGCCGCTCAACAATTAACATGCAGTTTTTTATTGTTGCGTCAGGCTTTTATTTACTTTCACTCTCACACTTTTTGTTATTAAAAGATCTTCAAAGAGCATAAATTTCGTTTTCTGTTCCTGTTTCAGCCATGCCTCTTTTATTTTTTTTTTTATTATTTTTTTTTAACCTCAAAATATCGGGTGCTTTCAAGTGATGATTTTACAGCTTTAAGCATCAATCATTTTTAACAGTGTCATTCCCTAGTGCGCTTTAAAATATATATATATTTACAAGACTTACTGTCTGTTCCTTCTTTTGATGGACCATATGAACTATTTGAACATAGTTATACTTAGCACGTACAGACCTATAGATGGCGAGTCCCTTATTTTAAATAAATATATATTAAATATAAAATAAGTACAAAGTTATTTAACACTGTATAATATAGAGCTTCAACCTGATTACGATTAAATTTATTTCTTATCACCTACCAATTACAATAGGTATTTCACACTTAAATGTCTTTTGCTAATGCCTATTTTACGTTTTTAAATAGCCAGTGGCCTGCGTTTTCATTATTACATGTTAGAATATTCAGGAGAAAATAGTAGTGGTAGTAGTTAGTGGTAGTTTTTTTTTTTTTTTTTTTTTTTGAGTAGTGTTTAACGCCCGTTTTCACTACTGAGGCACCACAGGCGGTGGACACTGATGATACGTGAGATGAAATGATAAATTGGGAAAGGATTTTTTTTTTAAGGAAGGAAGCGTTCCAGGCCTAAGTTTAGGCATTTGCCAGTTATGAAGACTGAGGAAAACCTGGAAAAAACCCCAGTCAGGGAGGACGGTCCTGGCGGGATTCGAACCCCAGACCTCCCGCTCACGAGTCCGTGCCTTAACGACCTCGGCCACCCGTGGCGGTTTTAGTGGTAGTGTTAGTTAGTAATAGTTAGTAGTAGTAATAGTAGTTAGTGTTAGTAGTAGTAGTAGTAGTAGTAGTAGTAGTAGTAGTAGTAGTAGTAGTAGTTAGTGTTAGTAGTAGTAGTAGTAGTAGTAGTAGTAGTAGTAGTAGTAGTAGTAGTGGTAGTAGTTGGTGATAGTGGTGGTGGTAGTGGCGATAGTGGTAGGGGTGGTGATAGTGGTGGTGGTGGTGGTAGTGATAGTAGTTTGATAAGGAATATAAATTTTGAACCCAGGCAATGAGTAAAGCACTGAATTATTTTTGGTAAGAGAATTATTGGTACACATTGACCATGAGAACCAGGTAGGTCCTTGGAGAACTTAGACATGAATGTGCTTTCTTTTCACCGTTCCTTCCTTTTGTTATATTCTATTTCTATATTGTATACATTCATATACAAATATAGCTGAATACAATGTACTGACAAAAGTAGATAATTAAAATAACTATATAAAACAAAGTCAAATAAATTAATTATATCTTATTTTCTTATATTGTGTGTATATATACATATATATATATATATATATAATGGTCATAGAATCGCGACCTTAAGATCTATTGTACCTGATAAAGGATAGATGATATTTTGGCTGAAAGAGCTTAGGAGATACTGTGATCTAAGCTTCTCAGGCATTCACTTATACTGGGTAAGCAGTGTTTGACGCAACCGCGGGACCGGCCGGCAGCGCTATGTCGGCTGGAGCGAGGAGTATATTTCCTCTCAGCTGCGAGAGACTTCAGTGCGAGTTGAAATCTTGCGCAAGTAGCACGTGTTTGTTAGGCGACGCAATACAGTGTATTGAGTGAAAGCGTATCAAGTGGAATGGGGCAATACAAGTATTCTATTCCCCAAAGAGTATTCATGTATCATTAATATGTGCGTACAGAATCAGCGTGTGCAGTAAGGAGATTATTTCAAGAGCAATTTCCTTATTTCCCCGATTTAACCCCTTTCGATTTTTATCTCTGGGGGGGGGGGGCATTAAAAGAGAAAGTGTACAAAATAAACCCTCAAACTTTAGATGAACTTAAAACTAACATTCGTCATGAAATTGCTGCCATTTCTCAGAGGGAACTGCATAATGTAATGAGCAATTTCCTAAGCAGGTGTCAGAAATGCTTGAACAACGAAGGGAGGCAGTTCCAGCATCTCATTGCTTAATATACGTGAGTAATAAACTTTTCTTTTTAAGTGTTTATGTTATGTATTTTAGAAATACCTTACGCGACAAACCGTACTATATTTACTGCGAACTTCCTGTCATTCGCACCGCCAACACAGCAGCCAGCCTTGCCGGCCGCACACTGCGAAACCGGTTGTGTGAAGGATTGTTCAGCCCGTATAACGTGGGGAAATCCTTGATAAAGCTCGATCAGGAAATTAACCCAATAGAGAATAAAACCCGGGCCCGCTGCGTGAGAAGTGCAAACGTTATCTCTAGACTACGGCAGTAGTGGAGTCCTTTTTAGGTTGAATGCCATAGAAACACTGGACTGGGTTCAATTACATTGTAATAAATTAATTTTATTGCTAATTATACGGCATAATCCATTGGACTGTGCTACTTAGGTTCGTTTACAGAGTTCTAATTTTTTCAAAATTGCTAGGAACGAGGTGTAATGTTTTACAGTAGTGCACACATCTCAACATAAACCTAGCCAACATTAAGAACGAACAGATACAAATACTTATATGTTGTAATGGTAAACATAATACATCGTTAAGTATTTGCAGTTGTTGCTTATTGAATAATGCATAAAAAAAAAACTAATTAGGCAGTCGATTCCTAGCGGCGCCAACCGCTTTTGCAGATTGCAGATTGAAACAGCTGATACAGTCTTTTCGACGCTCAAATTCTCTCAAATATCGAATGAAATTATGTTCTTCATATTGAAGAGTAGAATTTAAGTTATCAATGTTAAAATAAAAATATTTCCGTGATTTGAATGGGAATATTTTATCCAGTTTGAGGAAGTATAGAGTGCGGCAGAAACAATGCCCCATTTTAAATCGTGTGCTATTGTTCGTCACGGCTTCTTAGAGAGATGATGTTTGTACCATTGCATAGTGCAGTTCAAAGCATTTTCTGTATGCCATATTACATGATCTTGGCCGCTCGCTCCGCTGCACACAGTCAGTATGTAGCTATGTCGAATGAACATTGTAAGTTTGCAATTGAAATATTTTTCAAGTTGTATGGTAATTGTCTATTAAGAACGCAGCGTTTGTATCAGGAACATTTCGACGAGTACTATGCAGCGAAGCGAGAGGCCAATGCCTTATAATATGGCGTACAGAAAATGCTTTGAAGTGCGCTACGCAATGGTACAAATACCAGCTGTCTAGGAAGCCGTGAGCAACAATAGCGCACGATTTAAAATGGGGCATTATTTCTGCCGCAACCTGTATAATCCCTGCATCGAAATTATGTCATAACATTAAGTACATGTTCCTTTTTGCTGTGTGTGTGTATTCTTCTTCCTGATACATTTGTGATGTTTCTTTACTTGGCCCTGAACCAATGAAATGTTTTTGTATTAAGACAAGATCGATTATAATTAATGTTTTAAATAGCGACATGATAATGTATGCTTAAGAGCTGTAGCTCATGTAGGAAAACAACTGTATTTTGCTTAGAAGCACGCAAGTTGCGGAACTACATAAAACCCTTAGTTTCTTTAAGATGTAAATAAACTACACCACAACTTTTTCATACAAATAATTGAAGTTCGTATGTGCAATATATTATTTACGTGGTGCAAGCTGTCGATGGACTAGATGAAAATCTTTAAAAACAGTAACAGGGTTTTAATTAACGTATTGGAAAATTAAGTCAACAAACGTTAAGCTGGGATGAGATTAGGCAGTGCAGGTGGAGCGTATCGTGGCGGAACGCCAGGTAATTCCTGAAACGAGATAGAAGAGATCTACCGCACTTATTTTTGTACTATCGACTACATTGAGCAGAGCTGTGTGAGAGAGAGAGAGAGAGAGAGAGAGATGTTAATATATTACCCGTTCCACTTCCCCAGATATCTACAACGTGAAAGGTTGCATGAATGCATTTTCCACTATCCTACTGAAAGAACAATCGTGAAAAATCATAAGCTTTCCTTCTTAATATTCCTCCTCTCCATTTTGCTAGTATTCCTATGCCAACCATTTCACCATGGTCCAATTGGTTTGGGCATCTTTCTAAATTTAGCTATCCAAAGGTTCAAATTTTCCTTTTGTCGTGTTTGAAGATCAATATTTTTATTCTGGGCTTTTCCAAAGTGCAGAGAAAGACTATGAGATACTCGTAGGTTTAGTATTTCTGATACTTGACTGCTTTAGAGCAATTTATCTTAGTTCCGATTCTTTCCTTCTAAAATGTATTTGTCATGAATATTATTAGTGAGAAAGGAAATTGATTTTATTGTCTGAACCACTTACTAAATGTATATTATGTGTGAGTTTTCTATTTGCAAACAACTTTTTTTTTTTTTTTTTTTTTTTAGAAATAGTGGAAACATGTTATCACCCAAAAAATTTAATACACAGCCGGTATGTATATATGTGTGTGTGTGTGTGTGTGTGTATTAACAGTAATTATAATAGTAGAAAAGGATAAAACACTAAGAAAAAGTCACACTTGAGATTCCTATATTTCGAACTCGTGGAGTCCTTCTACGGCAAGAAGACAAGTGACATATAATGTAGGTCCTGGTGGTTTAGGGTAACCATATTTGCCTCCTAAACACAAGGTCGCGGGTTTGAACCTGGCCAGGATCGATGGATTTTTTCTGGCGTAAAAATCCTAAGTATGGCTTCCTTCGGAAGGAAAGTAAAGTCGTGGGTCCCATATCGTGCATTTACGGCACGATAAAGAACCTCAAGCCCGAAAGAAGAGACCTCTGAGAAAAATTTGTCGGCCGTTTCACGTTCTGATTTGAATGGGATGCTGCTGACCTGAGATGTTAAAGAGCGTCCATAAATAAAACAAATAAAAAAGTCGGTATTTCTGTTACAATTAAAAAAATCGGGCTGTTGTGCCGTGATCTATAGCTTGATACTAAACAAAACTTTCGCCAACTTTTGCTGTCAGCATTATCAGAAGTGGAGTTTCAATACTTTCACGGCAGTTGACAGGCAGTTCTTTCCAACTCACTGCATTAATGATGTTGGCCGCAGAGACTGGCGAAAGCGTTGGTTTTGTATCACACCAGGGCACAATATCTTTGGATATTTTAACTTTAACACCAAAAGTTGTTTATCAGAAAAGTGCAATAGAGTTTCTTAGCCCTCCTTCATTTCATTTCACTTTCATTTAATGTAGATACTAACTAAATAGAACAAAGAAAAATAAAATGCATAATATTTATAAAACCCCTTAACCTAAAGTATGCAAAACTTACCAAGAGATGTCGACAAATGTGGATATATCGCTCTTTAGTTTAAGCTAACGTATTTTCATTGTTATATTTAATCATTTTTTTAAATTTTCTTTTGACTACCTGAAATTAAGTAAAACGGTTATCAATGTGAAATGGTGGTCTTAAATGTATTTAAATGTATTTAATTTATTATCATTTTGATAGTCTGAAACATCTTTTTTTATCACATGTACATTAACTCTAAAGCTCACAAAGACTTCCTAGATTATTAAAATATAATAAACATTATGACAAAAGTCGCAGCTAAGGCCCTATCGCTGTATTTATAAATAAAAGTTATTCGTAACAATGTTTATTATTGTAATATTCAGAATTGCATGACAAGGAAGAGGATTTAAATAAACATTTTAATAACCGCTTTTTAAACAATTATTAATTTTAAGTTAACTTCAAATATTTATTAAAATGTCTAAATAATTGCATCTTGTGTAGAATAGAGAGGGTTAAAAACTGAATTATATTATAAAATGCGAAGAATTAACAGCGATTAAGAATTTAATGTAAAGATAATATACTTTAGCTAATCCGCTATTCTCTCTCTGTAGCTTATAAATTCATTTATGAATCACTTAATCTACAAGATGCTGCAAGGTAACGAACTAGTATAATCAAGATCAACTGTGTCTAAGGAGAGCTGATAATAAGTCAACTGTAAGTTACTCATAAATGAAGACGTATAGCATTTGAAATCCATGTCTTGTGATATCTCTATTGACCTACCTTATTTTTTTTAAGTTAGAGTTTACAAGTTTATATTCCATGCTGAAATGATCCCAGGTTTGTGTTACCTTGTTAGCTGCAAAACAGTATTAGTTTCATTAATTAACTCTTAACCTTTCATTAAATATTCCTTCTAAAATAATTATTTTAGCTCTAGGCTAATTTTAATGGTAAATTATGTTGTCTAAGGGTCTAATTTTCTTCTTTTTCTATTGCTTAATGCTTAAGCAAATAGCATTCAACAACATGCATTGGCGCGGTAATTAACATCTGCACTTCAATGTGCTATATCCCGAAAATGACTACCCAACAATTTCATTAAAACACTAAAAAGCTGCAACTTTTCTGAATCTTACCAAATTTATTTCCGAGTTTCTCGTTTACGAGGGTTGTACCTTTTAAGTTGTTGCAAAGGACCACTTGGTGGTGCTATTGAGATATTTTCGGAACAATTGACATTTGTTGTTGTGAAAACAGTTGCAGCTTAGAAACTGACCTAGTAGTTTGTTTACAGCGATCGTTTAAAAAAAATCAATTTTGTGAAAAAAATGGAAGTATAATTTAGAATGATAAAATTACACACGATTAAATGGAATAAAACAGCATGGGTACCCTCCGTCGTCTAGTGTTAGCGTTTAAGAGTAGTAATTAGGAGATTCTGAGTTTGAACCCCGGTCAGGTCAAGCTGTCTGATTAAGTCTTTTATTTTTCTTAGTTTTTCATTACCATGAGAAAGTGAATACCAGGTATGTAGCTTTAAGGCACCAAGAGCTTCTAGCTTCTACTATTAATTCATTTCATACCATTCCATTTCATTTCATTTATCGCTGCATATTTACACTTATAGTATTCGCTCCACAATCTACAGACGTCACTGCAGTCAAATAAATGCAGACAGTAAAACACATTAAAAGAAATATGCATGCGTTTTTCGCGGGTAAATATGAAATGACGACCGATATCGTTAGCACATACGAATACAATTAGATCTTAGTACGAACCCCGTTAACATGCATATCATTCCCAATTATTAGTAGGATCGAATTTGACTCTTGAATTGCTGTTTACATGAACATTTTCAATCCGAAAAAGGTATTCAAATGGATTTGAGTCCAACACATAAATGTGGTAATTGTCTGTTTTCGTCACTATCTGGAAAGACTCTGCTTTGTTTGCTAGACTTTTCCTTGTTGTGTGACATTGTGCATTGGTTTTAAATGAGAAAGGAGTTTAATTATATATATATATTATATGCAGGGAAGGATTTTGGAAACGAAATTTGGTTGTTTTTACGGAATCTCAGGGGTAATGTTATTTCTTCCCCTCCGAGATTGGATTCCGCTGACTTATATTTTGCCAAGGCTGTTGAGACTGCTGCTGGATAATCATAGGGGAAGGATAATATGGAGATTAATAAGATTTCTCATTATAGGAAATGAAACACAATTTATTGTTCATAAACTAATTCAGATAAAATGTACTACCTTTATTTCCTGGAGATATGTGCCACTTTCGCATTAACTATGACGATCACTGTGACTAATCCTGAAATCAACTGATCCTAAGACACAACTGAACTCAACTGATAAAGCTCTTCCACTTAATACTCTCCCACCAAACAGAACTGAACTGACCGTGCCTATCTTCCACACTGATATTACCCCACACTGAATACTCTTGCAAAACTGACTATAGCTTTCCACTAACTGAACTGAAATGAGAAAGCCCTTCCACAGATAATGCCCCACTGAATACTCTTGCCAAACTGACCGCGGGCCGCATAATTACAAGACTAAGTAAACATGGCCTACGTGCCTTTTTACATGTATATATCAACTCAAGTTGCTAGCATCTTTCCTTGAAGAGTTTATAGGCCTGTCCTTTCATCCCTGTTGTTGCCATATGTTTTATTATGCCTACCCTGCTTTACAATCCCATAACAGAATGCAAATAAACATCTTACTCAAGGATTCTACTTTAGAAGTTTCTCCAGAAAACATCGGTTTGCTTGGGTCACCTTTACACTGTTACATTAAGCAACAGGAATTCCCAGGTCAGAGTTTATGGCTGGGATAGCTTTCTGCACCCTTGCAAGAAAATAACATTTTACACATAATAATTTAACATTTGTACACGAAATAAAATGACATTACACTCATGGCTATAACAAGGAAGTTACATAAAATTACTTGCTATAATTGTTCTAATTAAATATGGAGATGGCAGCTCATAAATACTGTTTCAATTGTCAGCATGGCGAGGATTTCCTTACTTTTCCAGATAAGAGCAAATACATTTACCACTTAAACAGCTAACCAGGATTGGACTGGATTGTTAGGGGCGCAGGATACTTTGACACTTCAGCCTTCCCCAATGGCTGGCCATTTGTGATGTATGTGTCAATGAAGCAATGAGGTGGGAGAGACATCTGGCGATGAAGCACAGATGTAGACCGAATCCCTAGCATACTTTCAGATGAACAACCCGACCCTGGTGAAACATACCCCCACCCTCTACCGTGAAGTTTTAGCCCCTCAGAAGGGTGCTTCCATACAAAGTCGGCAGAAACGTTTCCAAAGAGCATCACACCACACTTTTCCATTTTATCCTAGCACCATCTACTCTGTAATAGAGTTTGAAATGAAATAGGAGAGAAGAAAATTCATAGAAAATAAAAATTCATTCCAGCACTGGCCTAGATAAAAAAAAATGAATATTTGGATGGCCGGCCCCAAAGGATTTTAACCCGGTACTCCGAAGTCGTCTAGTTCAATAGATCTGTTCACTTATCTATGATTCATTATCCTAAATAATACTGAGGTCTTGATGTGACATCTTATTTTTATTATTTGCTTAAATTCGATAGTAAAACAAATAATAAATACTAAACAAATTCACGAAAATAACATTGCAATTTTTTTTTTGTATTCGAGCGTAAAAATATAAGGATACTAAAAAATAAATTAATAATCTGAGTTTAACACCCTCCCGTTAATGGCAAGTTTAACTTTAGAAATATATTGGAAGAAAACCCTCTAGGATATGGCCTTGGAAAGGAAGCTTAGAAGTGCGGGAGATAAGAATAATTCACATTATCTAACAATGAACTATTCAATATAATGTGCTAAACAGTAAATAAAAACTAAGAAGATTAAAAATAGATTTGAATTTAGAATAACAGCAAAATTATGGTAGAACAATAGATAGCTTTACCAAATAATTAGTGAGAACGTATGCCAACTGTACGTCATTAAATTTTGTATAAAATAGTAATATGTTAAAATACTAATTTTAAATGTTTAAATTTCAATCCATATATCTTGCATTTGCCATAATTAATTAAATTATTGACAATCAAACTAAAGGTACATATATTATTTAAGAAAGAATATCAGATTTTACTGCCGTGTCTAAATGATGTGGCTAAATGCCTTGGCTTACACAAGCGTGCCTTTGTCCTATCAAAATGATAATAACAGAAACGTAAGCCTATAAAATAATCACATCCCGGAAGTTCAGGCATTTATTATGGTTTTAATAGTCAGGAAAAAGCACTTAAAATACTGAAAATAGGCAGTAATATAACTCAAACAGGCCTATATTAACAGTGAAAACAGAGAGTAATATCACTCATTATTAATGAAAATAGGTATTTAAGATAATAATTTCTTATCACAATTAAAGTACTTAAGCTTACTTTTCTTACAAGCAACAACAAGATTTTTTTTTCAAGGTATTAACTCATAGTCAGCCGCTTGTCAGAGAGAGCATCTTTCATCGTGGTAAAGAATGTTCTACTTCCACTGAAGTGATTGTAGCATATTTCGGATGGAATCATACCAGTTACAACAGAACATTTACCTTTCAGGACATCATTGAAATATTGATCAAGATAAAGTAATGTAGTTTTGAATAATCCTGGCGAATGAGCAAAAGATGCCGTGGTTTCTGATCGAGTTCATTTTCTGTTTATGTGTTTATTGGGGAAACAAGTTAATGTCCCTTTTACTTCCGTACTGAACACATTGTAGGGACAGTTTATTGCACAGCTGTACCGCTCTCATCTTTCTCGCTTGCAATTGTTTCGTATGTTTATGCAGCTGAGAAGTTATCTCCACCACAAATTTCCTAGAATTGTCTTGCGCAGATCGATATAACGTCATTTGCCAGGACTACTCAAAACTACAGTACTTCCCTGGTATTTACTGGTATTTATATGCCCGAGGTAAGCGTGCGTTCCTTTCACTAATGAAGCTTCGGTTACTTAAAGAGCTTAAGTGAATGGATTTAATTTTATAACTTTTTTCACTTCGATATATTGAAATTCTTTGTGTGTTATTTAAAATGGGTAAATAGTCGCATAAAAATCCACAACGATCCTAAAAAAAAAAGGCAATAGAGCCAAAAAGGCAAAATAAAAGCTGGCCCTACCGATCCCAAATGTATGGAAACATGTTCATTTCTATCTGACTCTTAAATATATCCATCCAGGTAGAAAATGCAATTTGCCTTTCCGAACTCTAACACGCTAAATGAGTTTACAGTAAAATATTTTACAAATATAATCTACTTGGGTCACTTGGGTAGACAGCGAAGAAGATACCACCTATAAATTTGACCCTTTAAGAGACAAAAGCACCTACATCTCACCTAAACCGTGGTTGGCTTCCTTGCTGTGTCTCGGAGGAAGAGAAGTCAAGAAGTGTGTTAGGTTTGGTTAGGTTTGTTTTATTTAAGGACGCTCTTTAACAGCTTTGATAATAATTAGCGTCCCATTCAAAATTGGGAGTGAACCAAGCGATAAATTTTGCTCATAAGCCTCTTGTTCCTTTACATGTCATCAGAGGCTTCCCTTCCACAGCCGTACTTGGAATTTTACACTCTAAAATCCATCGAACCTAGCCGTGTTTGAACCCATGACCTTGTGCCTATGAGACAAGTATACCAATAGACTACCCAAGAAGTGTGTGGTGAACACGACACGTTGCTTGGATAGAATCCGTAATTTTGTCAACCAATGGCAGACTGCTTGCTGAATGAGTCATATCTTTTACAGAACATCATACTACACATTATTGTTGTTTTTCGGTCCAACTTTGAAATTTATTAAATAGATATCTACTGTGAACATGTGTAATCATTTTTGACACCCTCGGTATAAATCTGCTGATTAATAATTAGTCATAATAATGTTATGAATACACATGCTGCGTTATGTTATGTTGTACATACTGCGAGTTATTGCTGCTCTCAGAAAAGACGTGCATTTGAGTCCAGAGTTCCTCTCTATTTACTGCTCAGAAAATGAGCTCACAACAGCCCACGTGCAGAGACATCCACCTGCGTTTTTTTGCATTAGGCAGCTGTCAAACAGGAGATGAAGGGAATCCTGTAAATAATCCGTCCCCGCGTATGTACACATCTCAAGTCAAAGCAGCATCCCTGGCAGGTGTGCCACATGGACCAGGTGGCAACTTGGCTGCCCGATATTGATGATGTGTCCCATGCAGATAAAAATAGCCAAAATATGTCTCAGTGTATAATTGTGGACGTACTGAAATAACTTCGGGTGAAGGATTATTAGAGCGCTGGAAATATCAGAACGTTACTAGATTGTCAGCAAGTGGAAAGAGAGAGTCAAACAGGACATCAGTGCACTTCGTTGGGGAAAACTTTTAAGAAACACTATGCCATTTTTTATGTATTTGCAGGGGTAATGCATTATTACTGCTTATGTAACCAGTTTTTTTTTCTTTTTCTTCTTACTTTTCCAAAGTTCCAACACCAAATATTACATTTAGAGCACTGTTCCAGTTAACACCGCATTAATATTAGACTGTACAGTACATGTTTAATTCAAAATTAACCACAATGAAATATATATTTCTAGATGTCAAGTTTGCACACTTGTTTTGCCATTTCCCTTTGTGAGGAATGTGTAAAATATCTAATATTAAATGGCTTACTTTTTGTACATTCTAAAATAACTACACAAATACAGAAGATGCCAAAATACACACTTCCACAGTAGATATCCATTTAATATATTTCAAAGTTGGACCGAAAAACAACAGTAACGTGCAGTATAATGTTCTGTTAACAGATGTGACTCACGAACATTATGATAGCGTTGCTACGTGATAGGTAAATCAACAATGAACAAATGAAGACAAGATTATCATATGATGTTCTGTAAACAGATATGACTCGCATTACGTTATGCTAACGTTGCTACAACAAAATGGAGCCAAGATTATTGTTTGAACAGCGGAAAGCAATATTGAAGTGGTATTGGAAAACCGAGAATGTTGTTGAAGTTTAAAGGCAATGGAGACGTGTGTACAGAACAGAACGGCTATTGTCTTCTACCTATGGAGAACTCATAAGGATGTTGTATACCGTACACTGATACCACTTCGGGAAGAAATTGAAACGGCATGTGCGCAATCGCTGAGAACACTTTCGCAAACGTTGCTCAATCAGTAGTTCAACGTACTCAGAAGTGTATCGACGTCGATGATGGGCATTTTGAGCAGCTGTTGTGACTGTAAAAGTCTAAGATGATTAATGCTCATCATTTTCTGTTTGTGTGAATTCAGTTTTGTTATGTTAGCACTGTTTTTCCTTTGCTTGAAGTGTGTATACATTTTTTGGCACCCTCTGTATTAATATTTTTTATCCCAATAATATATTTTTTCTTCCTATTTTAGATTAATTTTTAAGAAATTGCTTTAACATGTAATACAAAAAGTTGGTAACTATAAAAACATTTACCACATTTCATAATGAATGTGTTGTCCCGGCCTGTAGTTTAATTTTGGTATAAGCGTTTAATACATAACTTAAACCATTTTATTTCGAAAGTGGTAGGTTGCATCTATAAAACTAACGCCCACTTTTGTTGCTAACTGCCCCAAACTTCTACTTAGGCAGTTAATGTGGGACGTTAAATTATAAAAATATATTTCAGTTGATGTTGCTTTATTTATTGCTTTGTTATTGCAAGTTATTGCTGTATGCTTTGGATATTATTCTATCATTTTAACAGTTATCAATTAAATATTTTCTTGAGCATTTCTTAATATATCATTGTTCATATATGAACCAGCCTATCTAGTCAAGGTAGTTTATTTTTGGGATAAGCTATATTTGAAAGTGTATTGCTTCTCAAATGGAGAATGGAAAAAATATAACTGCGGGTTAATGGTAAGGCTAATAAAACTCAACCCTCGCAAGAAACATTTAGATCAACAGACGTTTGTAAATACATGGAGTCTTGAATGCTAACACCCACAGATCAGGCTAAGTGTGGCGACGCAAAAGCTATCTTTGCCAAACACGTGGCTTTAAACCGCGATATATTTATAACAGAGGATGGATTCTCGCAGTGTCCCTCCAGATGCACACATCTCAAGTTAATATTACTTTATGGGTGGGGGGGGGGTTTGGCTCGCCCTGGAAACGGTAGCACCAGACTGCACGGCGACGACAAAGTTCAGGAGTAGCACATGCACGCTTCTTGACGCGTCACAGCTAATTGTATGACATTTCCGGTCTTCTCATCAGAGCGCCCTCTGTTTACTTTCTTCCCCTCAACGCGCCCTGTTTTTTATTTATATTTTTTTTCAACTCAACGTTACTTTTCCGTATCTTAGGGCTATTTCTTGCACATATCATCGGCTGCCATCTTTTGGCTTCAAGGTAGGACTTTGTGATATTTTTATACTAATATATTTAGTTAAACTCCCGCGGCCTATTGCTCATTACTCTTATGCATGCTGGACTTTGGAATATTAGTAAAATCCTTACAAAATAAAATACATTTTGCTCATCTCATTCAAAAGTATCATACCGCCACGAGTGGCCGAGTTCGTTAAGGCATGGACCCGTGAGCGGGAAGCCTGGGTTTCGATTCCTAGGACCGTCCTCCCTGTCTAAGGTTTTTCCCAGGTTTTCCTCAGTCCTCATAAATGGCAAGTGCCACGGAGATACTTAGGCCTGACAGGCTTCTTTCCTTTAAATTTTTTTTTTCTCAGTTAAATATTTCATCTCATGTATCATCAGTGTCCACGGCCTGTGATGCCTCAGTAGTAAAAACGGGCGTTTAACACTACTCAAAAGTATCATTCCGATAAAATTGTTGTATCAATATTTATTGTTTGATTCCCCCCCCCTTTTTCCTCCATATGACGTTGCCCCTGCCTTTGAACGTCTAATTTACCTAACAAATTTTCACTGAATAAAATTATAATGTTGAAGTAAGTCATTCATTATTTGACCCGCACTTGACCATCTCGTTTAAAAATTCTTAATTTTCCGATTAATTATTCAAATTAAAAAGTTTTTCCACAGCAGTTGCATTTCTGACTCTGCCATCAGTCCACATCGACCAGCTAAATTTTGGTACAGCGAATACAAAAATCTTAATCAGATATTTTTCCTGTCACTTTTAAAGTGATATTTATTTACTTATATTATAATACTGTATTAATAAATAGGGGAAAAAGCTAAATCAAATCATTCTAAAAACAAAATTCCTATTACTCAATCTTTTTTTTTTTTTTTTAATGGTGAGCCCTTTTTTACTACTGAGGCACCACAGACGGTAGACACTGATGATACACGAGATGAAATGATATATTGGGTAGGAATTTGTTTTTAAGGAAGGAAAGGTTCCAGGTCTAAGTTTAGGTAAACCTCTAAACTGTCATGAGAATGCAATAGAGTTAAAAGTTTTTCGAATTATTTGGAGGTTTTTGCAGTTTCTGGCAATGGGCTATTTCTAAAGTAATTACAAGCCGAAATGCTCAAACTCCGGCATCTTACCACTTACAACTTCTTAATCAGCTGCAATCAGCATTTTTTCTTCGTACACAACAGTGTAATCGTCAGTACAAATAACTTAGGTTGTTACCGCGAAATAAGAGCGAGAAACAGGGTTACACTAAGTGTTAATGAATAAACAGAAAACTGTATCTATAAATAATGTATCGCTTCAACGAAAAACCTCATAAGTAACATACGAGGTGGTATATCCACAATATTCGGTACTGGTGCTGCCATCTCGACAGTAATTTCAGTAGAGTTTTGCACCACCAGGTGGCAACCCTAGCACATGTGATGAGTGAGTGTTTAAAGTTTCATGCAGCTGGGTAGATGTGTTGAGATTCTATAGTACTTTTCATGATACTTTGTGTAGTGTGTGGCGATTTTACGATGGGTCCAAGATTAGAACAGAGAGTACATCAAATTCTGTGCAAACCTCGGAAAAAATGCTACTGAGACCCTCGCAATGATTCAACAAGTATTTGGGGACAAAGCATGAGCCGTAATGTGTGTTTGAGTGGCATGCTCGATTCAGGGCCGACCGTACAGCTATTGGAGACGATGCTCACACCGGTAGGTCCATCAGGTGCACAACACCTGACATTGTTGCCAAAGTTCAACACCTCGTTCGTGAGGATCGACGTCGAAGCATTGAAGACTTTGCTCATGAAGTGGGAATTGGTTATGGGACATGCCAACGAATTTTAACTGATGAATTGACATGCCTCGTTTAGCCAGAAAATTTGTGCCAAGGATCCTGACTGCTGATCAGAAGGCGCAGCGTGTTGAAGTTTGCACGGAGCTTCATCAGACCGTATCTGATGACCCAACATTCTTGTCCAGGGTCATCACCGGTCGCCGGTGATGACCCTGAGAGCTGGATGTACGCTTATGACACTGAGACAAAACCACAATCCTTCCAGTGGAAGAGCCCGAACTTACCAAGACCAAAAAAAAAAAGGAAGACAAGTGAAGAGCAAAGTCAAGAACATGCTCCTCTTTTTCTTTGATACCAAGGGAAAGGTGCACAAAGAATTCGTCCGACCAAATCAATTCCACGTATTACAGTGACGTTTTGCGACGGCTCCGTGAAAACGTGCGGAGGCGACGGTCCGAATTTTGGCGACAAGGTAACTGGCTGTTGCATCACGATAATGCGCCCAGTCACAATTCCTTGTTCACCAGGAGCTTTTTGACGAAAAACAACATGACGGTTGCCCCCCACCCCCCGTACTCGCCTGATTTGGCATCCTACGACTTCGCTCTATTCCCCAAACTGAAAATCATCAAGTTGAAAGGACGTCGGTTCAACACAATTGAGAGGATTCAAGAAGAAACGCTGTCTGTGCTAAACACCCTCAAAGAACATGACTTCCAAGATGCACTTGGAAAATGGCAGAATCGCTGGTACCGGTGTATACGTGTGGAAGGAAACTACTTCGAGGGTGACGGCGATCATTAGTCTCAAAGTACGTTTTTGACCAGTTGGAAGCACCAGTTTCGAATATTCTGGGTACCACCTCGTATGTTTATGCTTACGCTTCTCATTTGTTTGGCAACTATCTTTTCTTCTTCTTTTTCCCAGCTCCTGTGAGATTCGAGCTTTCCTTATGTTCAAGTGACTTTTATATTGGAAAATTATCACGCTGAAAGCAGATCTAAGGATATTATGGAATGTCTATATTTGATAATATGCTGAATAAATGAGCTATTTGGTGACATGGTGTCTATAGTGATGTAATAGCAAATGAAATAAAGGGAAAGATATCATTCAACCAACTTTCAAATTTCTGGGACATCTGCCTCGACGCACATAAGGTCCACAATTTTGTCATTCAGTTTAGAACCAAAATATAATTAGTACACTTTCTTAATGAAAGAAGGAATATTTTTTCTTTCACAATTACATGTAAACTCACGACATGCATAAAAAACAGATTCAGATAATTTATACATTGCACTGCACTGTGATAATGGTTTGTCACTTTGCTACACGCAACAAACATATACACTATACACTACAAACAATCCAATTCTAACTGTTAAATGCACTATTATCTACAGTAAATTAAATAACTTTGAAACGCCCGCACTGCGATCGCCAAGTTTTCGTAAAGTTGTTTTGCAGAACTGCAATGACTGAGTTTTTACAGATACAGTGATGGCTGTTCCAATCGCTGAGATGCCCCACACGGCTATTCCCTCTTTCAGTCATTTGCGAGGGGTTTTTTGACAAGAGTCTTGAACAGTATTGAACTGTCGAGAGTGGGCTTTCATTAAATAGTGCAGTATTGTTGTACAATGAGACTTTCACCCATCATCGTCACATTCATCTTCAAGGTGTTTATCACAAAGTGTGCGGCAGAACAAGATAGATGTTTAAGCGTTAATTTCCTGCAGGTTGATTCCAGCACGAAAAACATTAAAGTGAGTACAGATGTTTAACGAATGCTATACTATCTTTGGGGGGCATTCAAAAATAGAATATATTCAACTAACCCTCACAAACTGAAGTAACTTAAAACAAACATTCAAAATAGGTAGGACCTTTACTAATGGAAAACTGGTGCCTGCCAGTTACGGCGATAATTTCCATGAAGATGTGAATTATGTGTCAGGAAAAATGAGTAAATGTCAATCAGGTACTGTAAGGGGGGTGTGTAACACATTCTGTTATTTAAAGCATTGTATTTAAGTTTTAAAAATATGAAACGCTTGAGCGCAGCGAGCCTATGCAAGAAAATATCGGTGGAAATGTGAAGTCTAACAGCTAACCAGCTGAACATTGCATTAGAACTTTTAAACTTCTCAGCAACACAGGAAAATGTCGTAGAATGTAAACCGGAAATTCATCATGTACTTAAACACTTATATGCCTAAATTTATTTCTACGTTTACAAACCAACCTTCAAACCCACCTTCTCTGCAAAATGTTTACAGAAAAGAGAGATTTTATGATATTATTTATGATATTACATTGCGAAAACCTTAGATGATGCGGGAAAAAGAAATACATGTTTAAGAATCGGAAGTTTGTTAATTGCCCAAAATACCTATCGATAATTACCTGCTCTTTTGTGAAACAATTCTTATATGCTATTTATTTCTTGTTGAATGTTAGGTTGCATATGCGTTGCCATAGCTCATAGCTACAGAGCGATCAATGATATTTTACCGCGCAGCGCGGGTATTTCCTATGAAGAGCCCCCAATCATTTGCCGCACTGTGGAGGGTGTAGCAAGCCTATTTGCTTAATTGTTTACCCGTATCTTGCTGACCGTTGTAGTCATGAGCGCAGCTGTTCCCGGGTGTGTGTTGTGTTTTTTTTTTCTTAATTCGACAGTATACATAAAGTGTCTTATGCCTCGTGTGTTTACAACGACAAAGCGTGTTTCTATGTACCATTCATATGTGTTTTTCACAAAGAAATATTAATATCCAGGAATATAGCAGCATTTGGAGATACAGAAGAAGTGAATGTACTGATAATTTGGAGATTGCTGGCTAGTTGTTCAAAATTTAGCAAGCAATAATCATGTTTTATTCTTTTTCTACTTCTGTAGTTGTTATATATATTGAAATTTATTGAAAGTGCTAAGCAAAATACAAAATACAAGGGGTCTCCATCTATCTGGCCCAAGCCATTTTAGGTGTACCTCCTTGTGATTACAGAAATTTAATATAATAATGATTTATACTAACTTTTTATCTAATTTATAAATAATTAAATAAAGTACAAAATTTCCACCCTGGTTACAACAAACCTCAGTCCCCGGTTCATCAGCAGTAGCCTACTGGAATTCCAGGGGACTAGGCTCCAACCCAGGCTGTAGGGGAATAAAATGAAATATTTCATTTACTTTGCCTATACCATTATTTTATCAGCTAGCTTCAGTCTCTACAAACTACTAATTCTTTTATTTCTCAAACATCTACTATAATGAAATTTGAATTTTATAAGGTGCTAAAAAAACTAAAATATAAACTACAATGGGGTCTCCATCTATCTCAAGATGTAACCCCTCACAATTACAATTGTTGATACAATAATACATTCATACTAAACATCTTTACCTTAATTCTAGATAGGTCCCACCTTGATTGCATCAGTTCCCTGACCTCGGTTCATCAGCAGCAGCCTTCTGGAATTCCAGGGGACCAGGTCCCCATCCAACTAAGGCTCTAAAATAAATATTTCACTTACTCTACCTTTGCTAATTATTTTGTCAGTTAACTACAATCTTTACGAACTACTAGTTCATTTGTTTCTCAAATACATACTATAATGCCACATTTATTCACTTTCTAGGGCAATTTCTAATTTCCAAGCTCAATAATGTATTAGTATTATGATTATTGTTATTATTATTATTATTATTATTATTATTATTATTATCATCATCATCATCATCGATGCAAACAGAAGTCTACTTTCAAACAATAATTAACACAGTTTTATAGTTATAATATAACTATTTCTGGAAATAGTATTTTTCAATGATTTATTTATTGTTGCTTTGACCGCCACGGGTGGCCGAGGTCGTTGAGGTGCGGACTCGTGAGCGGGTGGTCTGGGGTTCAAATTCTGCCAGGACCGTCCTCCCTGACTGAGGCTTTTTACAGGTTTTCCTCAGTCCTCAGAAATGGCAAATGCCGGGGAGGTACCCTAAACTTAGGACTGGAACGCTTTCTGCCTTTAAAAATCCTTTCCCAGTTTATCATTTCATCTCATGTATCATCTGTGTCCAGCGCCTGTGGTGCCTCAGTAGCGAAAACGGACATTAAACACTAATCAAAAAAAATATTGTTTTCACTGCATTGATATTATTGCGACTTCTGTAGATTGCAGACTGAATACTATAAATGTAAGTCTGTAGGTATGAATGAAATTAAATGAATTAATGATGACGCAAAAGACTTCGGAAAAAACCTTGATAGCTTGACTAACTTTGGGATTTAAAAATCCAAAACCCACAGATTAGTAGCAGCAAACGCTATCACTAGATGACGGAGGGATCTAACATTCTTTTTAAACAATGTGATGTCATAAAATACTGGTAGGACTTAGCATATAAATTTTACTTTTCAATTTACCTACGCTAAATGCGACACGACGTTGAGCTCAAAAATGACATAAACCAGCGTAATTAATTAATTCTCATAAATCGGGCTACAGATAAGAAATTGTTATATTAATAGTAGAGTATTCACTGTTGAAACAACAGATCTGCGGTTCGATTCCTGTCTGGACCGCCCTCCCTGGCTGTTTTTGTTTGTTTTTTTTTTCTTTCTTTCTTTTTCCCTCTCCTATCTCTCCCCCCTTCCCCAGTTTCTTCTCAGTCTTACTTACCCAGGCCTGGAATGCTTTATTTCTCCGCCCCCCCCCCAAACACCATTCTCAATATCACTTCATCTCATGCATCATCACTGTCCACCCCGCCTGTGATGCCTCAGTAATCAAAGAGGGCATTGAAGACTATTAAAAACTTTTGGCCATAAAAGAAATGAAGATATCAAAGTTGAATTAATTTTCATGTGCAATATTGATAACATAAATGTTTAATACGTACATTATTTTAACTATTTATCATAGTGTCTCTGTGTGTGGTAAACTACTTCTCTCGAATATTTATACACATAATTTTTGTTTTCATTCCAAATCAGAGATCGTTTCTATAAAAAGCGAACGTCTCGAGCAAGTGTATGTCATCTATCTTTCCAGACAGCCACCCACCAGCCAATGTGATCTACATCGCAACGCAATTTATGAAAAAGCTCTCTCTCCAGATGTTTGGTGCAAACATTTAATGCTGAGGTCACTGATCTCTACTTGTCTGAAAGGCTTTCCAAATTCGCATTCTTTTCGAGCAGTCATATTCAAAATATGTATTTGCCACATCTTTCTCGAACATTGAATGAGAGTTTACCAACATAAATAGTTTAATTCAGCTTATAGGTGATATTTTTATTGATGTCGTTAAACTAGCGCGAAGCTAGAAGCAATTTATTTTCTGATTAGAACGCAATAATTAGTGTGATTGTAAATAATATAAGTTCATTCCACTCATATACACCAAGGGTGCCAAAAAATGTGTACACCCTATCACAGTACATATCTATTTAATAAATTTCAAAGCTGGACTGAAAAACAACAGTAATGTGTAGTATGATGTTCTGTAAACAGATGTGACTCACATTACATTATGATAGCGTTGCTACGTGACAGGTAAATCAACAATGAACAAATGAAGCCAAGATTATCGTAAATCAACAATGAACAATTAAAAAGCAAGATTATCGTATGATGTTCTGTAAACAAATGTGACTCACATTACGTTATGCTAGCGCTGCTACAACAAAATAGAGTCAAGATTATCGTTTGAACAGCGGAAAGCAATTTTGAAATGGTATTGGAAAACCGGGAATGTTGTTGAAGTTCAAAAGCAATGGAGACATGTGTACAGAACAAAACCGCCAACACCGCCACGGGTGGCCGAGGTCGTTAAGGCGCGGACTCTGAGCGGGAGGTCTGGAGTTCGAATCCCGCCAGGACGTCCTCCCTGACTAAGGTTTTTTCCAGGTTTTCCTCAGTTCTCATAAATGGCAAATGCCGGGGATGTACTCTTAATTTAGGCCTGGAACGCTTCCTTTAAACAATCTTTTCCCAATATATCATTTCATCGCATGTATCACCATGTTCACCGCCTGTGGTGCCTCAGTAGTAAAAACGGGCGTTAAACACCATTAAAAAACGCTAACTCCAGTAACAATTGCACGCATTCGAGGCAAATTTGAGACTCATGGTACCGTATGCAATGTTCACAAGAGCAGATCTGGGAGACCTCGCACAGCCACAAGCCCCGCGCCCTCGGCTTGGTTTTGGAACGTGCTGCAATCGCTGAGGACACTTTCGCAAACGTTGCTCAGTCAGTAGTTCAACGTACTCAGAAGTGTATCGACGCCGATGATGGGCATTTTGAGCAACTGTTGTAAGTGTAAGATGTTTAGTGTTCATCATTTTCTGTTTGTGTCAATTCAGTTTTGTTGTGTTAACACAGTTTTTCTTTGCTTTGAGTGCGTATATTTTTTGGCACCCTCTGTATATATGTAAATTTTGTTCTTCCTATTTTATTTATCTATTAGTACAGCTTTATATTTGTATTATTTACTTAATCATGTGTGTTGGATTATCCATTATTAAAATATATTTTTAAATATGTATAGAATTTTAAAACAACCTACAGAAATAACAGTGAACAATTAAATAGGTTTTTATGTTCTCGGAAAAGAAGTGACATATATATTTCTTGAAAAAACAATCTCTACGTCACAGGAAACTAGGGGTAATGTGTTTTTGAAACAAAATCGTCTGTTTCACCCTGTCACTGCAATTCAGAAGACACGTAGTTAAGTGTGCCAATCAGGATTACAAGCAGAGACTTTTCAAATGCCAATGCTGCAACCTCTTGTACTTGACTTTAATTCCCACGGAATTTTATATAAAGTCTCTGTATATTTAATAAGTGGCTGATAAGAATCACTGCAATAAAATATAATTAGTCTTGATACAAGACTGAACTGTTTAATGCTCAGGTCAAGCAAATCCTCCTTAACTTCATAAATAGTAATTTTTGCGTCATCAAATATTTTAAGAAGTTACAACTAAATGTTTAAAACGAGTCTTAAATACTTTATGCATTGATTTGAGCCTTATTGTATAAATTAGAAAAATTCTGGTATTTCTAATTATAATTCGCCAAACATCAGGCAGTCTTTGACAATGTACAGAAAGGAGGGGTACTGAATACAGCAAACTAATACAAATATTTAAATTTATATTTGTGTATTAGTACCTATAAAAACGATATTTTACCAATGGGAAGCGATTTGGTTCACACAGAATGAAACGCTAATACTTCCAAAACGTAGCGGAATGCCCAACCATTCTTTCGTCCCTCATTCAGCTTATATTTCCATCTCACTCACACGCGCAAAGCTGATGCTGTTGTTTTGTTTATTTACGGACACTCTTTAATCTCTCAGGTCACCAGCGACCCATTCAATTCAGGGCTTGAAGTGATTGTTAAATTTTGCTCATAGGCCTCTTATCTTAGGCTTGAGGATCTTTATCGTGCCGTAAATGTACGACACGGGACCCACGAATTACTTCCCTTCCGAAGGCAGCCAAGATAAGGACTTTTACTTTTTATCCTGGCCGGGAATGAACCCGCGATCTTGGGTTTAGGAGGCAAGTATGGTTACCAATACACCACCTGGACTGAAATACTGATCCTGCTTTCTCAAATTTGCATTGTATTGAATAACAAACATATTGAAAAATGCGTCACAAAATTATTACCGCTGTTTTTACCATGCTCAAAATAGAAACGCCTCATTGCAATCTGTCCATCTCTGAGTTTCAGATTCTAACTCGTCTGTATCGAGCTGTTATTGAGTTCTTCACAAAAGAAGAACTAACTCCAAGTTAAATTAAACGGCAAATGGACGGTGTATATGGGGAAACATCCCCCTCATATTATACCGTAAAAGAATGGGCCAAAATTTTTCGAATGGGTCGAGAATGTATTGAAGACGAAGAGCGTGCAGATCGGCCATTTTAGGTGTCGCTCTTGTAGAAGGAGAAATTGTGGATGACAAGCGGTTCAAAGTTACAGAAGTAGCAGCAAGGTTGGGTCTTTCTAAAACAACAGTCCTTCGAATTATTCACGAACATTTACACATGAATAAGGTTTGTCAAGATGGTGCCTAGACTTCTTTTCTCAGTCCAAAGCAGCAGTCATCTGTTGTGGGGCATTTTTGGAGTTCTGCCATTGCAACGAGAGAAAAGTTCTGCAAATCATTGTTACAGGAGATGAAACTATGGCCCTTTACTATGTTCTCTTGTCCAAAAGAGAATCAATGGAGTGCCGTAAACCGGGCGAAGCACCGCTCTAAAGGCCAAGGTCACTCAGTCAACCAAGAAGTTCATGGTCACAATCTTTTGGAACTGTGAAGGAATACTCTTCATTAACTTCAAGGAGAGGAACACCACAGTAAATGGGGAGTACTATGCTGGCCTATTGCACAGACTACGTGTTTCCATCAAAGAGAAAAGGCGAGAAAGCTGAGTGGTGGTGTGCGCCTTCTTCACGACAACGCGCCTGTGCACACAGCTCTTGTTGCAAAGGAAATAGTGAAGAAAGTTGGCTTCCAGGACATCGAACATCCATCCTATAGCCCAGATCTAGTTCCCAGGGACAATTTTCTCTTCTCAAAACTAATGAAGGACCTTCCAGGAAGGAAACTAAAGGTGACGAAGAAGTGATGTATGCTGTTTATGCCCATTTTGCAGACAAGACTTCTGGCTATTTTGGAGGGGAGAATGAAATGTTAATTTAAAGGTGTGAAAAGCGTATTGCAATAAAGGTAGCAAATTGAAAAGTGAAATATATTTTTTATCTTTATAATACTAAAAATGATTAAGCCGGACCTATGGACCTATCCTCCTATGTCCATTGAAGAGCAAACCAAGATGCTTAACAATAGACGCATAGTAAATGCTGCATAGCCTGCCTGGACTAAGTACCCATACATCCTGTTCCTATTGTTTCTAGCCCCAGATTACCCGGTTTGCATCATCACAGATAATCTATACTCGCAGTGCCAACCATTGTATTTGCTCTAACTTTATTGACATATTTTATTGACAAAAAGATAGAGTTGGTATATTTTGAATTTGTTTTTGAACGACAATACGTGTATAATATCTGCTTTCAGTTTCGATGCCTTTTTATTGTAATTATACCAATTCCTAATTTTCTGCTATTTAGAATTTTGTTTATATTTGTTGATTATTTAATAACATAGAGCATGATCGATTATTATCATATTATTATTACTATTACTATAAATATGCTTCCTTCTCTTCAAAAATTTTAAAATATGTACGAAAATCAGTTTTTAAATAGCAGCTGTCCATACCCCATGTCTTGTTCGACAATATGCTCTGGTTTTAAGGCTGTTTTTGCAAATCCTACATGACAGATAATTCATAGGGTTACTTCGTCCGACGGATATCCGAAGTTCACCTTTTTTAGTGAAATCTTGCCAGACTGACTGAGTATATCCTTTTGTGTCATCAATTTCTAATTTGATGCATTGTGCGTAAGAATTTTAAACTTGCTATCATAACGCCAATTCTTTACATTAAAAAGTTCGTCCATAGAATCCTTCTCTACCTGAAACCTAAAATTCGCGATTTTCTGTAATTGGGTGAATTTGAGCTTTTAAAAAACTAAGCAATATTGCATTGTTGGAGATTAATTTTGGCAATTGAATGAAAAACAGTATTTCATGTAGCACACATTTCGAAGACGCTTAAGTTGATCCCGGTGTTCTGGTGGTAACCATACTTACTTCGTAAACGCAAGATTGCGGGTTCGAACCCGGCCAGGATCGATGGATTTTTTCGGGCGTAAAAATCCTAAGTATGGCTTTCTTCGGAAGGGAAGTAAAGCCCTGGTCCCGTGTCGTACATTTACGGCACGTAAAAGAACCTCAAGTCTGAAACAGAGGTCTCTGAGCAAAATTTGTCGGCCGTTTCACGCCCTGAATAGAATGGGACGCTGATGACCTGCGATGTTAAAGAGCGTTCGTAAATAAATCAAATAAAAAAAATGGGGTGGGTAATTTCTGAAGAGTTTATTTTCCTTTATTCCAGTGATAACATTTCGAGCGATAGATATTTTTCTTTTATTGGTGTTTAACGCCCGTTTTTACTACTGAGCACAGGCGGTTTACACTAATGCTACATGAAATGAAATGACATATTGGGAAAGGAATTTTTTTAAAGAAGGAAGCGTGCCAGGCCTAAGTTTAAAGTACCTCCCCGGCATTTGCCATTTATGAGGATTGAGGAAAATGTGGAAAAACCTCAGTCAGGGAGGACGGTCCTACTGGGATTCGAACCCCAGACCTCCCACTCATGAGTCCGCGCCTTAACGATCTCGACCACCCGTGGCAATCGTGCGATAGAGTAAAGTTACTTCATTGACACACTGCAATCTATAACAGTCTGCAATAACACTAAAGTTATACTGCTCTTATATTCACAAATCGCATCGCCAAACACTATACTGGTTTTCGAAACAGCAAACTACTATTGACTGCCCATGGTACCCAGCAGTGTGTCTGTTATTGTGACAGGCTACTGGCGTGACCTTGGGGCCCCAAGGTCATGATGCGCTCAGTCTCAAACAATTGCCAAAAATAGTGTCTCTACAAAACGTGGAAATTATTTAAACTACTTAAACTTTCATTATGTAACTTTTTTTTAAACTAGCTTTTTTTAAATGTTTATTGAAAACAAGTCTGTGTGTAAATGTATAAAAAGATTTGCACAATTACTAGAAGAAATAACATTTTTGTTGCTCTAAGATTTCTTTATGAATCCATTTCATGTAGTTTTGTTTCTTTTCGCCTAACTCGTAGGCCAAATTCCAAACTCTGCATGTCGAACGTTCATAATCATGTTTAGCATTTCTCACGTTTCCTCTGATAACATTAGGCATCATGACGATCACCTTCATTTGACTTTCGTCTTTGCTCAAACAATCATATTGCACATATATAGCTAAAATAATAAGAACTAGAGAGGCAGAAATTAATTTGGCACAAACACAAAACAAACTGCTTCATCTGTAAAAGTGAAGACTAATATATCCTGGATGTCCAACGGCTTCTTTCTTTACAAGGATATTTAATGATGCAAAGACGGTGCAATTCCACCAATTTTTTCCCCCCAAATTACCGCCACTGGTGGTCGAGGTCGTTAAGGCGCGGACTCTTGAGCGGGAAGTGTGGTTCTCCCTGACTGAGGTTTCCTCAGGTTTTCCTCAGTTCTCACAAATGGTATCCTAAATTTAAGCCTGGAACGTTTCCTTCCTTAAAAAAATCCTTTCCTAATATATCATTTCGTCCCATGTAACATCAGCGCCTGTGGTGCCCCAGTAGTAAAAATCGGGGCGTTAAACACAATTCATTCTTTTCCCCAACTCAATGTTCTTCATTTTCTCTCCGTCCTTCTTATAAGTTTACCAAAGTCGAAATGCCTTTGGAGAACTTGGGAGTTTCAGGGGTCATGTAACGGAATGTCCACCAGAACTTCTCTGCAGGGGGGAATGTTTACTAGGGGATATCTGCTACCAAGTGACTGAGATAATGCACTAGCTATGTATTTGACATCAGTATAAAGAAAATAGCTTGAGCATTATCTGGCGGTAAGAAAGAAATATTCATACTCAAGCTTGGACGATAATAGGAATGCATATTATTAATATGTGTGAACGCCAAGGGTGGCCGAGGTCGTTAAGGCGTCGACTCGTGAGTGGGAGGTCTGGGGTTCGAATCACGTCAAGACCGTCCTTCCTGACTGAGTTTTTTCCTAGGTTTTCCCCAGTTCTCATAAATGCCAAATTCGGCGAGGTAGCCTAAGCCTAGGCCTAGATCCAAAAGAAATACGTCCATTTTGCAGTAAGATACCACTTTCTTCTTGTGTCAAAGATGTACTTTGAGGACATCTTCTCATTATGCCACTGTTCTAAAGTATTGCGGCCATCCGGACATCTGATCCGATACAGGACCAACATAACTTTCCTTTTCCATAATGCTGAATAAGTAAGGAAAATAACCTTTGCGTTCAACAAGTTGAAAGATCTTTGAAAAGCATGACAGTGGCATAAGAATGAAGTTCAGTGTGTTTAGAAATGTCACACTGTTATATTTCATCTTGTAAATTTTATTCCTGTTCATGATGAGCTCCGATGCCCATTTTAGACTGTCCACCCAAGTACTTCAGCAAAAAATGTCCATTATAGGGATCTTAAGTTGTGCGCTAAGAGGATAACGTCACGGGGTTGAGTGATCAAACAACGTTTCACTGGGTCCTTGTCAAACGCTATACTGGGTGCAATGAGTCATCTTGTCAATACACAAACTGCAGGCTTGATATAGCACGCACATGCTAATACATGCCCGCTTTCCCGGAATAGGAGTGTTCTGGATACACTCGAAATGTATGAGCATGAATATGAAATTCTTGGTGAATTGTATGGCATACGTGGTTATCATCCACGTGAGTTATACAAGTGATCCAAATTTTTCCCCGAACTGGTGAGGAGTTTTTCTAAGCCTCATATTCACAATTTCGTTGCTTGAAAGGCAAACTTTTTGCATACAGACGTGGTTATTAAAACAGGCCTGTCTGTTGAAGTCGCGATGACATGTGTCATAACTCAAGTACCTATCACCATTGGTGACACTTCACCCAGTTTAGAATTGTGTACTTCTTTTTCATGATTTGAGATTACAATGTTGGCAATAATATTCACACTTGAAGCCCCTTGCAGGCTCACAATTGCATCATACAAGTATTAAATCAATATGTTGGTCGTCGTTTTTTGGTCTGTATGGCACTTTTTCTTGCTGTGGTGTCCAAAATTATGATAAAACCGTCTTTTATTACCATCCAAATAGTTAGTTCGACGTCATCCAGAGTAAACGGATATTTGGAATTGCCGTGCACTCGCACAGCTCTACATCCCTTTGTTTTTACAAAAATTCAATGCGCTTTATCGATTTATAATTTAGATTCCCGTCAATATTGACTTTACACCCTGCGACGGCTCTAGCAAAATAAGATGGTTGGTCTTTGTTCTTGATTTCATTGATCCCTCTGTTTTTACCTGTCATTGCAGTGTTTGTAGCACGAATGCGATATGTTCTCCTTCCCAATACACGAAATTTTTGCCCTTCCACCAAAAATGCTCATGACTCAGCATTACTTTCTCTATGGATTTTAATATGATTTCGGAGTTCACTTAGTCAAACCTACGCACACTCGTGTTAAAGAGTCTAGCAGGATGTTTGGCATCAATAATAATAATAACTCCTATAAAACCAGGTTTAACAAATTCTAGTTTGCAAATGCTGAAAATAAATAAAAACATTAGAAATCCATTAGGTCGGATTTGCATCTTCCGGCATCGAGATCACTACGATGTCAGTTTCGGAATACCATGAACAAAAATTTTTAACATCCCTGTCTATGACTGGTAATTTCAAAATTGCCAATTGTAAACCTAAAAAACAGTTCCTGAAAAACATTGAAATGGAATATTAGCAGGGGGGTATGTCCGCACCACAAAATTTAAAAACTGCTTTAATGGCATTAATATATGTCTTTTCGTAACCAAACTCAGTATATATACCACAAATCAAATATAGTTTTTGAACATTTTCAGATTATTGGTAGTGCAGGGCTATCTGAAATACGATTAGGGGTAACACCGAAATATAAAAATCGCTCTAACGGCCGCAATTTAAATTATTTTTCAAGGAAACTAGATATGTGCCATTAAAATAAAATTAGAAAAACAGTTTCTGAAAATCAGTGAATTTTGGGGGAGGGCTTACCCAACATTTAAAAAGTATTCTAGCGGAATTACTAATTGTTTCTTCGCAAAAAGCTCCTTATACAACATTTAAATAAATTTAATAAAAAAATAGTTTCGGAAAATCAAGGAAATTGGACCGTAATGAGTGGGGGTGCACCTGAAACGCGAAATTTAAAATTATACTTGCTTTCTAAATCCAAGATCGCGGGTTCAAACGCGGCCAGGATCGATGATTTATTTCCATAAATCCAAGATCGCGGGTTCGATCCCAGCTAGGACCGATGGTTTTTTTCGGACATAAATCCTAAGCATGGCTTCCTTCGGAAGGGAAGTAAAGCCGTGGGTCCCGTATCGTACATTTACGGCATGAAACAGAACCTCAAGCCTGAAAGAAGAGGCCTCTGAGCAAAATTTGTGTGCAATTTTACGTCTCGATTGGAATGGAATGCTGATGACCTGAGATGTTAAATAGCGTCCATAAGTAAACCAAATTAATAAAATTAAAAATCGCTCTCGCAGTACCAATGTTTGTTTTTCTTTCTTTCTTTTTTTTTCTTTTTTTTTTGTTTTTGTTTTTTTACAACAAAACTTGACATAAACAATTTAAATCAAATAAGAAAAAAGTGTCTGAAAATCGGTGAAATCAGATTATTAGGATTGTGGGTACCTGAAATACAAAATTTAAATATTACTTGCTTTTTCGCAACAAAGCTACTAATATACTTTGTAAATAAAATAAGAAAATTGGTTAATGGAAATCAATGAAATCGGGCCATTATGAGTGAGGGTATACCTGAAACCCACAATATAAAAATCACTCTGGCAACACCAATATTTGTTTCTTCACAATAAAATTCGGTATATGCTATTTAAATAAATAGGAAAATTAGTTTTTGAAAGTTAAGAAAATTGATTACTAGAAATAAAGGTATACTTGAAAACCGAATATTAAAAATGACTCTTTCGTTTAATTTTCTCTATGTTGTTTTAAAATAAAATAATTAATTCAGCATATAAACTATATTTATAACTGACATATGTTGTATATTTAACAAAAATATTGCTCTGAAGATAGCAGATGTGAAACATTAAAGTAATATATTTGTATGTAAGAAAGCTCTTTAAATCCTTCAGAAAATGTTTGCGTTATATATGTTTAATACAACAACATTTAAATTTCAAAGCCAATGAATGTCAATGAAATTTTCGAGTGTTCTTTGTTGATTCTGTACATTTGCTTAGTACATTGCTTTTTAATGGTAACAAGATTTTGTTTTATTGAAGCATACGAAAATCACCTTCTTTAATACACAATGCAACTCTAAACTTTCTGTTATTTTTCGCTATTTAAGTGAATGCAAAGATATCAAAGGGTAAATTCATAAACATGGTTACATTTAAACATGTTTAAAAATACCCACACAGTGTAGCTTTGTCTATTATTTAATTAATAATACACCATCAATTCTTATGTTTTAATCTCAATAATAATAATAATAATAATAATAATAATTCTAAAAATGTGGTCTCACTTTTTTAATACTTATAGGTTGCAAGAATTCTATTTTTGTTCCCCTAATACCATACAGCAATGTCATAACTATTTCATTTTATTAATTAATAAGGCCTAAAGTGGCTTTTATGTTGAATTCTATTTAAAAAACGTTATACAACTTTATGCACCGCCACGGGTGGCCGAGGTCGTAGAGACGCGGACTCGTGAGCGGGAGGTCTGGGGTTCGAATCCCACTAGGACCGTCCTCCCTGACTGAGGGTTTTCCTCAGTCCTTATATGGCAAATGCCGGCGAGGTACCGTAAACTTAGGCCTTAACGTTTACTTCCTTAAAAAAAAATATTTTCCAATTTATCATTTCATCCCATGTATCATCAATGTCCACCCCCTATGGAGCCTCAGTAGTAAAAACGGGCGATAAACACACACACACACATTTGCTTAGTTTACGCAGCCGTGATTACATTTTTTGTAATTCAAAATACAGGCATGGGAATCTTCTTTTCCATCCCCCAATTTATCTTCCTACCTATGGGTCTTGTTATTGGGAACGGTAGTTGATTGTGAAACAGGTGTAAATATATATTGCCTTTGCGGGGTAACCACTAACCCGTAGCAAATCTCCAGATGTTAGTACTCACTTAATCCCACTCTAATGCAATTGATACAAAAATTCGTTTACTATGAGCAGAACCAGACTACTTCACAATTCGATACAAAATTTCTTCATTTGGTCCTTCAACTTTTTGCACTTTCAAAGAGAAATACGTCTTTATATTTCTAAATATTTCACCATTATAACCTCCAGGATCTTAATGAGCATATGAGTTCCATCTATATCACCAATAACCCCCAAAAAACCACCTTTTTCATAAAATTGAACTTTCATATTATCCAAAGATACTAACAGTACTCAAATAATACGACACTCTGTTGGCTGACTCACAGGATATAAATGCGCATAAACTGAAAAAATAAATAATAATACACTTTACATAATTTTACGTTATGCTGATAAAAATCATTGTAAACACTCGCCTGGAAAGAGGAGAATCTCAGAGCAATTATCTTCATTGAAGAAGATAGCATTGCAGACTGCTGGCTGGGAAACCCAGATTTGATTCCCGTTACCTGGATAGGAAAGCTGCCTAATGGAGAGGTGTTTTTTTTTTTATTTTATTGATTTATTTATGGACGCTCTTTAACATCTCAGGTCATCAGCGCCCCATTCAACTCAGGGCGTGATACCGGCAAATTTTGCTCAGAGGCCTCTCTTTCAGACTTGAGGTTCAATGTGGCGTTCTTCAATCTAGGCGACTTGCGGGGTGCTGCCATGCTGAGCACATGCCTCCCTGCAATACTGCCATCTATCAATGACGGAGGTAAACGAGGCACAGTTCGCTGCGGCAGGCCAACACACACTCCGAGCTGCAGCGCTTATAAGAAGCTATTAGTACGTTTGATTGCATTTTCTGTAATTAATAACATCAAAATATTCACAACAGTCCATTTGTTAAAAGAAAAATGCCACATGACAAACGCATCTAATGAAGTCTCTATATTCTCATCTATCGTAGAATATAATTCAACATTTTTTTATTTACGGACACTCTTTAACATATCAGGTCACCGCCACGGGTGGCCGAGGTCGCTAAGGCGTGGATTCGTAAGCGGGAAGTCTGGGGTTCGAATACCGCCAGGACCGTCCTCCCTGACTGAGGTTTTTTCCAGGTTTCCCTCAGTCCTCATAACTGGCAAATGCCGTGGAGGTACCCTAAACTTAGGCCTGGAACGTTTCCTTCCTTTAAAAAAAATCCTTTCCCAATATATCATTTCATTTCATGTATCATCAGTGTCCACCGCCTGTGGTGCCTCAGTAGTAAAAACGGGCGTTAAACATTACTCTACTACTACTACTACTACTACTACTACTACTACACCTTAGGTAATCAGCGTCCCATTCAATTCAGGGCGTGAAACGGCGGACAAATTTTTTCAGGCTTGAGGTTCTTTTTCGTGCCGCAAATCTACGACACAGGACCCGTGGCTTTACTTCCGAAGGAAGTCATACTTAGGGGTATTTACGCCCAAAAAAGTCCATCGATCCTGGTCGGGTTTGAACCCGCAATCTTCGGTTTAGAAAGCAAGTATGATTAGCACTACACCACCAGGACCGACTCAACACATTGTGCAGGGCCATAACATTTTCCATTATTTCATTAAGATCACTTAACCTGTTAGAAATCAAGAGAGTATCAAAGGAGTCACATTTAAACGAACTTTCTATTATAATTTTTCAAAAGAGGGACAATTATAAATTAGAAATGCATATAAAAGATGAAATAAGTGTCGACTATGAATGCAGCCCTTATATTTACAGATAGAATAAGCCTAACTTAGAATTGCATCAATTTTAAGTTATGGTACACGTAACTTGAAACATTGAAAATTATCCAGGGTAAAACTTAAAAATACATAATTCCTGGGGCAAAAGAGAATTCTGCAGACCAAAATAATTTCGCATAATTTCGAATTATTATTATCAATATGGCTCGAAACAAAACTGAAAGGAGTCAGTATGGCTAAAAAGGGTTTATTGATGCCAGAGACATTTGTGAGAGGAAGCGGCCTCACTTAAAATTCCAGACAACCTTCAGGAGGAGCATAGGATGATAGCACGTGCTCAAGCTTCATAGGTTTACCATCTGTTGCCGCCTCATTATTCTTGTATTTCTTTGTCTTTTTTTTTCTATTCGTCACATTTAGACTGCCACCTTTACCTGTAAGCCCTCAAGGTTATAGATTTATACTAACTGCAAGTACAAGATGCTATGATTGTTGATTTATAATGCCAGAGTAATTATCGTCATGAAAATATTTCTTTGTTGTGGGAATCCCGCCAGGACCGTCCTACCTGTCTGAGGTTTTTTCCAGGTTTTCCTCAGTCCTCATAAATGGCAAATGTCGGACAGGTACCCTAAACTTAGGTCTGTTTCCTTCCTTGAAAAAAAAATACTTTCCCAATATATCATTTCATCTTATGTATCATGAGTGTTCACCGCCTGTAGTAAAAACGGGCGTTAAACACTATTCAAAAGCATTATACTGTAAGACAATGTAATTATTGTAATCATTTTGAACAAACAATCACATCATCTTCTGCATTGCTGCATAAGAGGTCGATCGTCCGTAAGTGTCACAGAACGAAAGTGGTTACATTTTCTTCCAAACTGGTCACAAGAGCGGTCCACCCTCTTAAAGTTTAAACATTCCCTGAGAGTGCCACAGAGATTGGGGTAAGGGGTAATAGAATAAATTTCATTTTCAATATATGTGCATAACACACTATAAATTGGCCTTGAATATTACATTTTCACTGTTTAGTTATTTACAACTTCAGACCAAATATGAGACAAATAGTCTAGACCGATGTCAGTAATATCAGTAATGACAACATACAAAGCTTTCATTTCAAAAATTCCCAATCTGAATAACTTAATATAAATTTAATGTAAACAAAAACACATACATTTTTATATTCAGAGAAAAGCTTGAAATTATTGTTGATTTCATTTTAGATTTCACCCCTTACATGCAGACATTCCATTTTGAAATTTCAAATAAAGTCCCTAACTTTTGATGCTCAAATTTGACAAGGTTGCAACTTATATCACATATTATGTTCTTTCATTTTTTCTTGGCAACCTGGGATATTATTATTGCTTTTTGAATTTGTACAGAACAATACTATATAATTTAATATAATAGTTGTGATTTGATAGTATATTGCTTAAAATAATGTCCATTCTACAGGAAAAAAAAGAGTTTAAGTTATTCAGAATTTTCGGGATAGTTTATTATTTTAATATTATTAATTGTGATTTTAACTCAAAAATATTTATATCCACTTTACGTCTAATTTATTTACTTTTTAATCTGCACAAACTTAAATAAAAATAACAATAGAAAACAAAAAGATTAGATTACTATTGAATTTACATAAAGGTTAAATTATCTAAATGTGGATTTTAAATTTCGAAATAGGGAATGCTATAGTTAGAGAATAGAATCTATAAAATAACCAGTACTGGTTTTAAACCATAGGCCGTTATTTGATTTTGTTTGATTACAGACAATATAAAAAATAAGCAATTAGTGCAGGATATTAAACCAATTTATTTCGGGTGAAATTACAAAAACAACCTATTTTGAACTCCTGACTAATCATTTATATTCTGACTCACATACATTATGATAGCGTTACTACATGACAGGTAAATCAAATGAACAAATGAAGTCAAGATTATCTAAATCAACAATGAAAAAATGAAGTCAAGATTATTGTAAATCAACAATGAACAAATGAAACCGGGATTATCGTATGATGTTCTGTAAACAGATGTGACTCACATTACGTTATCCTAGCGTTGCTACAACAAATTGGAGCTAAGATTATCGTTTGAATAGCGAAAAAAAATTTTGAAGTGGTATTGGAAAACCGAGAATGTTGTTGAAGTTCAAAGGCAATGGAGACATGTGTACAGAACAGAACAGCCAACGCAGTAACAATTGCACGCATTCGAGACAAATTTAAGATTCATGGGTACCGTATGCTATGTTCACAAGCACAGATCTGGGAAACCTCCCACAGCAACAAGCCCCGCGTCCTCGGCTATTGTTTTGGAACGTTTTGAGCACTCAACGCAGAAATCTACAGAGCAATGTGCACGTGAGACTGAGATTAACAAAACCAGCGTACGTCGTATTATTAAAACAGCAAAGTTGAAAGTTTTTATCCCAAGATTTTTGATGCATTAAATGAAGATGACCTGAAACGGCATGTGCTGCAATCGCTGAGGACACTTTCGTAAACGTTGCTCAATCAATAGTTCAACGTACTCAGAAGTGTATCTACGTCGATGGTGTGCATTTTGAGCAACTGTTGTAACTGTAAAAGTCTAAGATGATTAGTGCTCGTCACTTTCTATTTGTGTGAATTCAGTTTTGTTTTGTTAACCAGTTTTTTCTTTGCTTGAACTGTGTAGACATTTTTGGCACCCTCTGTATATCTTTCCATGATCTACATAGATATCTAATAAATGCTCTATAAGCGATAATATTCTCTTCCCTGAAACTATGATAGCACTTGGTTAGTGAAATTTATTTTATACATATAATTGGGAATGCTAATGGCATATACAATATAAATTACTTCACGGACTGTGCTTCCTTTTTAATTGATGACTTTCATAGCACGTGTTTCCATATCAAAACACGTGGGGATCAAATTATGGCGATGCGCCAACTGTTTTATTCCGGCAAGGCACTCAACGCTTCTTGCAAGACTAGGTACTATTAATATAACGTCTTTCGCTTTAAAATGTATGTCGTGAGGGAAAAGATGTTCCCGACTATTTCGTTTTCGTAATATTTGTCATAAATTATTTAATTCTCTTTCGCAATTCGTTCACGTTTGTCAGCATTCTGTTTACACACAGAATGTCAGATGTGTTTACTTGAGAGTTAATTATATTAGTAATCATTAGTGTTTTTAGTGCATGTTCTGCACAAAACGAATATCTCAGTAATGCAAAACAGTTATTAATTCTGTAAGAGCAACATGAAATTAAAGTGATCTCAGTGGTTCAAATTAAAATGAATTTTCTATTTACGAGGTGTTATCCACAATATTAGGGACTGATGCTGCCATCTCTCCAGTAGTTGCATTATAGTTTTGTACCGCTTGGTGACAATACTAGCACATCTTATGAGTGAGTGTTTAAAGTTTCATGCAGCTGGGTAGATGTGATGAGATTCTGCAGCACTTTTCATGATACTCTGTGTGTAGTGTGTGGCGATTTTACGATGGATTCAAGATTAGAAACGAGAGTGAGCATCAAATTCTGTGCAAATCTCGGGAAAAATGCTATGGAGATCCTCGCAATGAATCAAAAGTATTTGGGGGACAAAGCATGAGCCGTTCACGTGTGTTTGAGTCGCATGCTCGATTCAGGGCCGGTCGTACAACTATTGAAGACGATGCTCACACCGGTAGACCCGGCAGGTGCACATCGCCTGACATTGTTGCCAAAGATCGACGTCGAACCATTGAAGACATTGCTCATGAAGTGGAATTGGTTATGGGACATGCCTACGAATTTTAACTGATGAATTGGGTATGCCACGTGTCGCCACAAAATTTGCCAAGGATCCTGACTGCCGATTAGAAGGAGCAGCGTGTTGGAAGTTTGTACGGAGCTTCGTCAGGCCGTATCCGATGACTCAACCTTCTTGTCCAGGGTCATCACCGGCGACGAGAGCTGGATGTATGCTTATGACCCTGTGACAAAACAACAATCCTCCCAGTGGAAGAGCCCGAACTCACCAATACCAAAAAAGCGAGACAAGTGAAAGGCAAAGTCAAGAGCATGCTCCTCGTTTTCTTTGATACCAAGAGAATTGTGCACAAAGAATTCGTTCCATCAAATCAAACAGTGAATTCGATGTAGTACAGGAAGTTTTGCGACGGCTCCGTGAAAATGTGCGGAGACGACGGTCCGAATTTTGGCGACAAGGGAACTGCTTGTTGCATCACGATAATGCGCTCTGTCACAATTCCTTGTTCACCAGGAGCTTTTTGACGAAAATCAACATGACGGTTGCCCATACCCACCATACTCGCCTGATTTGGCACCCTACAACTTTGCTCTATTCCCCAAACTGAAAATCAAGTTGAAAGGACGTCGGTTCGACACAATTGAGAGGGTTCAAGAAGAAACGCTGTCTGTGCTAAACACCCTCAAACAACATGACTTGCAAGATGCACTTGGAAAATGGCAGAATCGCTGGGACCGGTGTATGCGTGTGGAAGGGAACTACTTTGAGGGTGACGGCGGTTATTAGTTTCGAAGTAACTTTTTGACCAGATGGAAGCACCAGTCCCAAATACCACCTTGTATAATTTACTAATAAACCGTATTTTCAAACATTTTCTTCGTGAAGTTAAAACTGATTAATTATAAAACCTTGTTTTTTTTTTGTTGTTTTTTTTTGAATAGTGTTTAACGCCCGTTTTTACTACTGAGGCACCACAGGCGGTGGACACTGATGCTACATGAGATGAAATGATAAATTGGGAAAGGATTTTTTTTTTAAAGGAAGGAAGCGTTCCAGGCCTAAGTTTAGGTACATCCCGGCATTTGCCAGTTATGAAGACTGAGGAAAACCTGGAAAAAACAGTCGATTGGAACGCACACCTCCCGCTCACGAGTCCATGCCATAAAACCTTGTTGTCAAATTAATTCACAGTCCACTTCTCTGCGGAAATAATGACTAAAGACAGCATGTCAAAGATTTATTTTCCAATATCACAATGTGTAAATTTATACAAATAAGACCTCGCTTTAATTCATCTTTAAAACTGGTGTCCATGCAAGTAGACACAATTTTTAGTGAATGAATGATCTTTAATTGTAAAATTGAGCATGGCATGTTCTTCAACTTTCTCTTCCACTACAGCTTCAGTCTGTATGCTAGTCCTGTAGGGCTGTACACCTCATCAGATAGTGCATTGCATATTAACAATTTCATTTATGTTCGCGGGCCATTAAGTTATAAAATGCTGCCATCTATTTGCCCCTAGTAGAACTTAAGTAGCGTTACACCTAACGTAGTAGTTATGTAACTATCCGGTAGGTGGGTCGACATTAATTCATTCCGGTGCATTTCTAATACATTTCAAAGGTTCCCAAAGTTGAATATTTTCATAAACATACAAAAGGGTTCCATCCACAGCCAACCAGCTTGTCGTAAAACACCCGCCTATAGGCCAAAGCATTTTCATTGTGTTCATAGCTATTGTTTTATATTGCACGAGGTTTTCTATTAGTGCTACTTATTTGTTATGTTTAAGCACCTCTTTAACATCTCAGGCCATTAGCGTCTCATTCAATTCAGGGTTGAAACGGTCGTTTTTTTTTTGTTTTTTTTTTTTTTGAATGATTTATTTATGGACGCTCTTTAACAGCTCAGGTCATCAGCGTCACATTCAACTCGGGACGTGAAACGGCCGACAAATTTTGCTCAGAGGCCTATCTTTCAGGCTTGAAGTTGTTTTTCATGCCGTAAATGTACGACACGGGACACACGGCTTTACTTCCCTTGCGAAGGAAGCCATATTTGGGATTTTTACTCCCCGAAAAAATCCATTGGTCCTGGCCGGGTTCGAACCCGCGATCTTGGGTTAGGAGGCAAGTATGGTAACCACTACACTACCAGGACCGACTAAAACGGTCGTAAATTTATGACACGTGACCGTAGATTTTCTTTGTAATGAAGAAAGATATACTTAGGATATTAACCCTAAAAGCCCATCACTCCTGGCTGAGTTTGAACTCAGGGAGGAAGGTATAATTTCTGCTAGACTACCAGGACTGACTGTTGTAAGTGTGAAACATATTTAGTGGATAATAACCGTGAGCGATTTGAAGCGTCCCCTATCGCCACTATGGGGTATACCAATAACTCAAATTATTCATGCCGGGTTTTACATGAAAATGGCACCACTTTGTACTTATTTGTGCTGAAAAATGCGTTTACTTACCTTGAGTCAGTTTCAGTGGCAAAGGAATACCAGTATAAAATGACGCTATGTACCAAAGAACGCATCTTGATGCATTAAATCACCCATAGAGATCTACTTCGAGTACACACAAGGAACAGTTTGGTAAGTGCTTTGAAATGCTGGCAGAGCTTGTTAAAAAGATCCAGGATTGAGTCCAAAGCGTGCGTCAAAGCGAACTGCGTAATAACTGAAAAGTTTACTAAACATCAAAAGCATTCGTGGCGGGTGAGTTCGTAGACGCCTATTCTGCTGAGAAAAGTCTATGCTCAAATAATAAAGGCGTTTATAAACAATTTGTCTGCAGAAACTGTTGCGAAGAATTTGCCATTGACATTGAAGGAACTGAATGTATACGATGATAGGTCCATAAGTTTCTGACTTCACCAATAAGGCCCTTAAGTGAAAGACTCTTTTAAGAACCTTCCCTCTGTTCAACCAACAATTGACAATAAAAAAACCACATCGCCATGAATCAAATGCATTCTTGGATCAAAAACATTTGGAAGAGACAATTATTCAATTTTCTTGTTCTCAAGATAGCAAGATATTCTCACGTTCTGTAAGTTTTTTTCGCCAAATTCTCCTGGTAGATTAAACAATGGCAATGAACATTTTTTTCCCCTTTAGTTCTGGCTGTTTCCCTAGCATCGCTTCAAAACCTTTGTTCTTTTCCACCGTAGCAGGAACATCATTTAAAATTTATCATACCTTGAAGATTGATTAAGCTGAGATCGAAACGCCATAGCATTTTCTAGTCGGCTTCAGAAATATAAATGTCATTAGCCATTTCCTTCATAGGTATTCGTACAAGTACTAGCAGTCTTCTGTCACATAGAATTGCAGGTAAATGCCACCTGTCACAGGACAAAAATAGCTCGTTGTGTTATATCTTTAGCTTCTGAGCTCTCATCTAATGCAAGTGAATATGATAAAAATTTTGTCGGCGTATATATATGAGGGCAGGTGCAAAAGTTTCCGGCTTAACCATTTTCTAGGCATGCTAAAGATAAAAACTAAATTGCTCTTTTCAATATAGTTACTCTTTATTGCAATACACTTCTCACATCTTTGAATAAACATTTCAATCCTCCCCCCCCAAAAAAATAGTCGGAAGTCTTGTCTGCAAAACGGACATAAACGGCATTCCTCACTTCTTCGTCCCTTTCCTTCCTGGAAGGTACTTCTTGAGTTTTGAGAAGAGGAAATAGTCACTGGGAGCCAGATCTGGGCTGTAGGGTGGATGGTCGATCTCCTTGAAGTCACATTTCTTCACAGCTTCCTTTGACACAAGAGCTGTGTGCACAGGCGCGTTGTCGTGAAGAAGGCACATACCACCACTGAGGTTTCCTCGCCTTTTCTCTTTGATGGAAGCACGTAGTCTGTGCAGTAGATCAGCATAGTATTCCCCATTTACTGTGGTGTTCCTGTCCTTGAAATCAATGAAGGGTATACCTTCACAGTCCCAAAGATTGTGGTCAAGATCTTCTTGGTTGACTGAGTGACCTTGACCTCTAGAGGCGGTGATTCGCTAGGTTTACGCCACTCCATTGATTCTCATTTGGACAAGAGATCATAGTAGAGGACCATAGTTTCATCTCCTGTAACAATGGTTTGCAGAACTTCTCTCTCGTTGCCAGGGCAGAGCTCTAAAAAATGTCTGACAACAGATGACTCGTTGCTGCTTTTGGACTGAGGAAAGAAGTCTAGGCACCATCTTGCAATAATCTTATTCATGTTTAAATATTCATGATTAATTCGAAGCAATGTTGTTTTAGAAAGGCCTAACATTTCTGCTATTTGTGTAACTTTGAGCCCTCGGTTTTGCATAATTTCTCCTTCCACAAGAGCGATGTCTTCAGGAGTGAGCACCTCCAAGGGCCGACCTGCACGCTCTTCGTCCTCAATGCTTTATCGACCCATTCGAAAAAGTTTGGCCCATCTTTTACGGTAGAATATGAGGGGGATTCTTTCCAATATATATACCGTCTAAATTCAGCTTAATTTCATTTGGAGTAGGTCCTTCTTTTGTGAAGAACTTTAATAACAGTTTGATACTCAATTTTGAACGTGTCACAATATTCTACACATAACCTTCTTTATGTAACTGTATCTGAACAAGTGATCACAGCTCAGCGGAAGTTACAGCTGCAATTATTTACTTAACAGACAGGTATGACACCAGATAAGGATTTTGTGACGGCGATAATCATTATTAGCGAGGCCGGAAACTTTTGGACCTACCCTCGTAAATACAGTAGTTTGCTCGCTTTTTCCGGCAATAAATTTGTTAAACAGGAGAAAACATATATGTATTTGTTTTCCCATGTAGCTTATATAGCTGATAAAAATATACGTGGCACGGTGTTGTAAATTCCGCCTATTAAAATTAAGTGACTGCTTCTTGGATGCTGTAGACTTGAGTCTGCAATGGCCGAGTTTACAGTGTACGAGAAATAGCTGGTCTTGTGGCATGGTCTTGTCTTTCATATAAAACAGTTCAGACCTCTTAGTTAGCCGTTTTGCTCATTTATTACATTATAATTGCAGCATGTGGTAAATGTGAGATATTTCTTGCTCTTCTTGTTATATTTCTGAATGTTTCATTTTGGACTTAAAAACTTAAGTATGTGTCTATGGTAATATTTACCTATTTGTGAAGCAGTAAATCACAGAAGTAAAATATAAGCACGTCTACAATTTCAGAATGTAACGTGGATATGTCCTAAAATTCAGAATATGATTATGTGGTTGTTTAATTATACATAGGAAATCTGGTTTCGTTCAAACTGAAAGATGTGAAAAGATATCTCCCCAAAAGATTGCCAACTTTTTGCCTTCCATGGACACCATCACAATACCTGCATCCTATGCAGCAAGATCCACGCCCACATTACCACAAAATCTGCCTTAGTTTCAGCCTACCATTTCATCCCCATCAAAACTACCCTCCGAAGCAAAAAGAAAGCATCTCAACAGTTCATTATTGTCCAATATTGAGACTTTTTATAAGTATAAAAAAAGTTTTAATGGAATTAAGTGACACATTTTAGCATTTTCATTAAAATACTTTCAAAATCATTGTAAAAATGTTTAAACTGTAACCTAAACCGCTCACGGGACCCACGGCTTTACTTCCCTGCCGAAGGAAGCCATACTTAGGATTTTACGCCCGAAAAAATCCATCGATTCTGACCGGGTTTGAACCCGCTATATTGCGTTTAGGAGGCAAGTATGGTTACCACTACACCACCAGGACCGGCTGGAAACAAATACTGCAACCACATCACGTACATAGATGCATGATAAATAGACTAACCAAATAAAAAATGCTGAAGCTCCATGGAGGTACTCAATTCTGAGAGATGCTTGTTTTTACAGCACGTGCATAGTCTGGGAAATCACGACTTTCCACGTCCTATCATTTTTTATTTCAACAGAAAAGAAACTTTATTATAAACCCAATCGACTTTAAAACGCCGCCTACCTTAAAGGTTTCTAACCCCAGTAACTATATAATTTCTGGATATATATATAATAAATTATTTTACTAACCCTTCATTTTGTTAACATCTCTCCCAACTTGGTAGATAATGACGAATAAGTGAATGCTCTCTGCGGTAATGTTATATGGTTGAAAGAGTTAATGTGTCTGCGAATTATTTCATTCTCTGTTTTGTTATGTGACCTGCTTTGCAAATTTGATCTCCTTGGGAACAGATTTCTTTGAATGTCTTAGTGCATTACTAAATACTTTGGACCTATTTTTTTTTAATCCAAGAGTTGTCAAAAAGAATATCTTACACACCAGTTGTGAGGATCTATTTGCATATTTAAGTATTTATGTAAAAGAATTTTTTTCTTGTGAATCCTTCCTCAAGTAGGTCTAAAATCAAAAGGAAGTTTTGAGGAAATGTACTATAGAATGATAGTCTCTTTTCTTTCCATTTCTCATTTTCTTATAACTTAAAATTTACGTATCTATGCCTGCCTGTCTTTAAGTATTTTGTTGGACACTTTCGTTTACATACTTAAATGTCACAACTATTTTGTTTTTCTTGGCATAATATATATCATATTTAAGTTTTTCTTTTCAACTGTCGGTCCTGGTGGTGTAGTGATGCCCATACTTGCCTTCTAAACCCAAGATCGCGGGTTCAAATCTGGCCAGGATGATGGATTTTTTCGAGCGTAAAAATCCTGAGTATGGCTTCCTTCGGAAGGGAAGTAAAGCCGTGTCGTACATTTACGGCACGATAAAGAACCTCAAGTCTGAAAGAAGAGGCCTCTGAGCAAAATTTGTCCCTGAGTTGAATGGGACGCTGATGACGTGAGTTGTTAAAGAGCGTCCATAAATAAACCAAATAACAACCTACCAACTTAATAAAACATATACTACTTCATTTTCTGACCTTGCCTGTTTTGGCGTGTTGTTGATAACCCTTACTTTTGTCTGAATATTCCTTTTGGGAAAGAACAGTCCTTTCTTTAGTTATTAATTTTTCACAAACAGGATCAGTAAGAAATTCTGCTGCAGTTTTCATTTGAAGAATGATTAGATACATAATCTGGGTAACTACTGTCTTCGGTTTTCTAGGTTCATTGTGCTTAGAGTTGATTTTTTCAGAAACTTTCCATTAACTAATCTTTATTAGAGTCGGGCCAGTTATCTGTGCGAGTCTATGAAGCATGCGCAGTGGTGGAGCGATATATATGGCGTGCGGATTAATTTTATTTGGATGTAATAGGTGTTAAGGATAAATTGGGTCTCAGGGTTTTGTCACCCCCCTGGCTAGGTGACTGGAGAGGGTTAGGATGAGGAATCCTCTCAGGACGGTCTATACAAAGTGATGGTTGGTATTACTGCTTCTGTGGCTAGTGTATCCTCGTCCTCCGTCGGATTTTCTGGCAGGCCCTATTACTCCTGGCCGGTACCTACTCCAAGTAAACTATTGTTAAGACAGTCCTTTCAACCTGTTGCCCTTTTTAGAGAATGGTATTTTAGTCGCTGATCATAGCGAACAGGGAAAAGGAGAATGAGAAGAGATTCACAGACAAAGGAGAATGCAATGACGTCACTCCCAATTTGTTTATTTTTCAAGTTTCACCGAGAGTACTAGGAGATCGAAACACAAAGACTACTGGTATGCACATGTAGATAGCTCTCCCGAGAAATCTTGCCTGTCCAGGTTTGTTAAAATATCAGTGAATTCATACCCTCGAAATTTTGACTTCAAAATTTCTAATAAGATCAAGAAAAAAATCAATATCCCGACAAATGAAACTGAGAAACTTGAAGAACTACTGAGAGACACACTGCGAACTGTACGAAGTGAAAAACAGCCTGCCGCCGAACGATCTCAGCCTCTTTTAATGAAACTACAGCCGTTCGGCCCTGTGTCTCATAAGCCAGTTGCAATTTTCAAATGATTGCCTGTAATTGGTCGGTGGTCTCGCGCCGTTTTTACTAAAACGAATCAGACCGTTTCTGAGTAGCGCCAATTTCTGGACATCGGTTGTTACCCACATTCCTCTAGGCAATGAGGTCTGGTCTAACGGCACAAACTTCGAAAACAAGTTTTCAGGGTTTTCTTATTGTTCTCGCGCATTCTTCCTGTTCAATGACTTTGGCAAGATTTCTCTTCGAACTCTCGTTTTGATGGTTTTAACAGTAAAGGTTCAAGGATTTTAAGCGAGGGGAACCATACCGAAGTTACAGATGTTGCTTCTTCTCTGGAGTTTAACAAGTACCACTTATGTGTAAGCTAAAATCCTTTATCCAAATAAAGTATTTTCCTCATTATAATACTATTGAATATTATAAATGTTAATATACATTTTAAGTACTCTCGTCGGGTGTAATAACCGCTTCAGCGGACAAGGAAAGTCACATGCCAAACTCAGCCAATAAGCGTCATTTGAAGTCGAAAGTCTAGTGTGTTTTGTTGTCTGTGAGTAAGGTGTGATTTCCGCAGTTTTCTATCAGTTTGCACTCTTGTTTTCGTTTTAAAATATTATGGAGAAGTAAAATGAAGCAATAAAATTGTGAACATGTAGTTTTGCATAAAAAAAGCTCGTGAAATGATATGTAAAGTGTATAATTTCTTTAAGAAGGAGGCAGCCGATACATAACACGTGGCCAACAGCTCAGCTAACGGTGTTGCCAGGTGCCAAGAACTCACGGCTGAAGCCTGTGGAATTTGTGTTAGAACGGTGCAGAAAATTACTAAAGAAGCCATTGATTTTGGTTCTGTTCTTTTTACATCACCAGGGAAAAATCGAATGAGCAAAGCATGTTTTGATAAAGGTGTTCTAAGTAACTTCATTTTTGACACGTATAAACATTTCATACTACACATAAACTAGCAATGAAAATGAAGAATTCCATTGGATTTAAAGAGGGCAAGTATTCCATGCTGTGTATTTATAAGGGCATGGGCTTTGATTATAGACGATGGGAGAAAGTTTCTGTTGGAAAGGAGTGACATAATAGCGCTGGGCTGTTGTTTTGTGAGCCTAGCGTGAAATTAGAGAGGCTGACACATGTAATATTTACTATTTAGAGGAAACGTGGGTGAATCAGAAACACACAAAGACGATGTGCTGGACAAATAAAGACTGCTTTGGTAGCGTCAAAGTTCCAAATGGTAAAGAGGGGCGCCTTATTATTTGCCATGCCGGTTCTGCAAAAGCAGGTTTTGTCACAGAATGTAAGTTGATGTTTAGTACAAAATCGACTGCTAAAAAGTATGATTCTGAAATGGCATACTTTCTGTTCAGAAACTGGTTTGAGGAACAATAATTAACCCATATCGCCCCTAACTCTGCCATTGTTATGGACAATGCGAGTATTCATTCATACGCCGGAAAGGCGGACATTATTGTTGGTTGTCCAGCACAAAAATTCCGCGTTCTCTACACAGACAAGGGCGCAGTTGGTAAAGAGAAACACGTCAGGGTGTAAAACATACGAAATCGACAGGAACCATGGTCATCGGGCAGTGAGACTTCCTCCTTATCACTGCCATTATAATCCCATCGAGGTCGTTTGGTCAAAAGGTAAAGCATTACATTGCGAACATCTATAAAACTTTCAAAACTGTTGACGTAGAAAAACTGGCACACGATGCAGTTGACAGTGTAACAATTTCAGTGTGTAAGACATGCAGAAACACTGCAAAACGTGAACTTTCAGCAAGAGCTGACAAGAGACAGAGTGGTTGTCAGCCTTAATCAGTCAGAATCAGAAGGTGACGAAAGTGACAACGACAGCGAGTAAACAATTTGTAAATATTTTGTACTTTGCAGCACTAATACTATTCATCTTCCTTAGCGAATTATGTTAATCTACTTTGTATGTAAGATTTCTTTTCTTTTTCAATCAAACAGCATGCTTCCAGGACACGGAGGTTTAACATATAGCTATCTGTGTGCAGTAGCCAGGTAAGACCCGCAGCTGCTTCCCACTTTAGTTTAAGCTAACATTACTCTTTGTGTCTTCGAGAAATGTTCATGATAAAACCTGGAATAGTGGGCAAATATTATGCATTTCTAAGATTGATCAAAAAATGTTATGAAAAGTTACGACATCATAGTGAATAGAATTAACAACAAATTATTAAGTTTTTAGATTGGTTAAAAAGTTTCGGCTTTCATCTTTTAATTCCATCTTCTTTATGATCATTTATATGTAGGTGTTTAACCAATTTGTCATTTTTGGGAATATTTTTATAGGAAGCCAACTTACGAGTTGATACTGGATGATCTTGTTAGTTTTGTACTGCTGCCATTTTCTACTTATATATTTTATTTTCTAGTCGGTGTAGAAATTTTCCTGGGTCTACCTGAAAATATGCTGGCGTTTCTCATTTTTATATTGGCATTCTTTTAGTACAGACAACGAATTGGAAGGGATGAGGAGGTTGGTAAAAGCTACCATTGAAGGTTTTGATTGAGTATTGTTATATTGATATATTGGGAAAGGGTTTATTTTTAAGGAAGGAAGCGTTCCAAGCCTAAATACCTCCTCGGCATTTGCCATTTATAAGGACTGAGAAAACCCTGGAAAAAAACCTCAATCAGACAGGACGGTCCTGATTGGATAGACCTCCCGCTCACGAGTCCGCGCCTTAACGACCTCGGCTACCCGTGGCGGTAGTATTGAAGGCAGTGTGAAAAGATTCACAGGTGTTTGTTGTTCTATAAATATATCGCAGGTGGTTGTGCCTAAGGGTGTGTTCATTGTGTTCAACAATGTAATAATTCACTAAATAACCATGGAGTTCATTAATTTGTGGAAAATTTACTTTATAAGCAATAAAGAGTCGTCAATTTTATCGTTCTATAAAAACGATAATCAGAATAAATGACGTAACTATTTTTTTGATTCACAGTCTTTGGTGTTAAACATATTTGCCATTCCTACCTAATTCTGGATTTTCCGGAACCAGCTTGTGCAAATGGAAATTATATCTAAGCATCTTCAAATAAACAAATTCTGCCGCCGTGACTTCATAAGAAGTAACCTCAAATCTAACATTGTCTCTCTTGGTTTCATTTCCGCTGAAGTTAATACGGTGATTTTTATAATAGTGTTTAACGCCCGTTTTTACTACTGAGGCACCACAGGCGGTGGACACTGACGATACATGAGATGAAATTATATATTGGGAAAGGATTTTTTTAAGGAAAGAAGCGTTCCAAGCCTAAGTTTAGGGTACCTCCCCAGAATTTGCAATTTATGAGGACTGAGGAAAACCTGGAAAAAAAAAAAATCAATCAGAAAGGACCGTCCTGGCTGGATTCGAACCGCAGACCTCCGCTCACGAGCCCGTGCCTTAACGACCTTGGCCACCCGTGGTGGTAATATGGTGAAGAAATTTAAATATGTAACGTATGTATTTTCTGGTCCCAATCAGTACAGTAATGCGACATACATGACATTTTATTGCTGGAAATATTTGGTGCAATATTCAAAGTTATAGTATAATTGTCAACTTGTTACAGAAAATTAATGTGTAACATGAGAAGATTATTATCCCTTTATTATTATTATTATTATTATTATTATTATTGATGTTGTAAAATTTAGAGTCTTTACTCTTATTAGTCATAGAATCCAGTTCTTCGCGTACTTCATCTCTAGTTTTTGTTAAAGTGTTGTACAATTTCAATTTTGCATTATAAATATTGCTACTGTTTAGGGCCAGGTCTGTCACGTTCAAACCACCATGTTCCATTAAAAACTTAAAACTCTTGGAGGTTTTTATGTTTCCTTGGGTTTTCCTTTTACTGCGTTGCTAATTTTCTTACGATGGGGGAAAACGTTAATATCATAATTACGAACAAAACGATTTTCCGCATTAATTAATTCCGTCCTCTATTCTTTAATGATTATTTTCAATTATTTACTGTGAGGCCGAGGTCGTTAAGGCGCGGACTCGTAGGCGGGAGATTTGGGGTTCGAATCCCGCCAGGACGTCCTCCCTGACTGAGACTTTTTCTAGGTTTTCCTCAGTCCTCTTAAATGGTAAATGCCGGGGAGGTACCCTAAACTTACGGCTGTAACATTTCCTTCCTTAAAAATCCTTTCCCAATTTATCATTTCATTTCATGTATCATCAGTGTCCACGCCTGTGGTGCCTCAGCCGTAAAAACGGTTGTTAAACATTATTAAAAAAAGTATTCACTGTAAAACTCCAACTATAAATATTCCCTTCCGAAATATAGTTGTTCTGATATGTAGAGATTTTATAAACTCTCTCTTACTGCTTATGAATACCACGTTCACCTCAAACAAACTTAGCACTAGGATCACTTTGTCAGTCTGCATGCAGAACTATCCCTGTGTTAACTGTGAATCGTACATACAAGAACAGCAGATTTTTTTATTGATTTATTTATGGACGCTCTTTAACATCTCAGGTCATCAGCATCCCATTCAACTCAGGGCGTGAAACGGCGGAAAAATTTTGCTCAGAGGCCCCTCTTTCAGGCTTGAGGTTCTTTTTCGTGCCGTAAATGTACGACAAGGGACCCACGGCTTTACTTCCCTTCCGAAGGAAGCCATACTTAGGATTTTACGCCCGAAAAAATCCATCAATTTTAACCGGGTTTGAACCCGCGATCTTGGCTTTAGGAGACAAGTATGGTAACCACTACACCACCAGTACCGACAAGAACAGCAGGGATACGCACGGAGAGAGTACCACAGTGACTAACATACGCCCCAATTTAGATCAATTAAAGTATTTACTTTTTGAAAAATTATTCACTAATTGCTCAAATTACATATCTCAGATATAGACGCAGGTAAACTTCACTCAATTTACTTCTAATAGGTATATCTGCGTTATCTTACGTTTTACCATAATAGTTCATCGTTCCTCAATCAAAGTTATATATATATGGTCGTTGAGAAGTCGATCCGCAGCCATTGTGTAGTCGAGGTTTCACTAGGGAAGGAAGTTCGGATGGCAACATGACCACGCGCCGAGCCTATAGTTATTGTGTTCACTCAAACTCCAAGGTAAGCACTCACTCCAGAGCTCAAACCTTAGTAACGGCGGGCGGATTACATGATAAAAATCGGTTTCGAAGGAAGAAATGCCAGAAATGTAGGAGGGCCAATTTTCTCTTGTACGTTACAAAGCATCCGAGTGCAGAGGAACTTTTCGATGACTCATTATATGTGTGTGCGTGTTACTGTTGGCTATGTTATATTCAGCGTTTATTCACAAGTGAGGAAAACACCGATGCGAATGTGTTGTATACACTTTGTCTTTCAAACTGACCCACAAGTAAAAGGGATAGCATAGGATGGGCTGTCAAAAAAGATCACACAACATCGAAAATCACTGTCATTAAACACTGCAATTGACAACAGTTGGTGGAGAGGAATACTTTTTTTTAATAGAGTTTAATGCCCATTTTTATTACTGAGGCACGGTGTACGCTGTTGATACATGAGAGGAAAAGATATATTGGGAAAGGATTCTTTTATTTTTTTTTTTTTTTTTAAGGAAGGAAACGTTCCAGGCCTAAGTTTAGGGTACCTTCCCAGCATTTGTCATTTATAACCACCGAGGAAAACCTGAAAAACAAAAGCCTCAGTTAGGGAGGACAGTTCTGGCGGGATTCGAACCCCAGACGGACCGCTCACGAGTCCGCGCCTTAACGATCTCGGCGGGTCGGTGTATATTAAATATGAAAATCACTTACAATGCTATTTATAGTTAAATATGACAAATTATTTTAAACTTTATTTAATTTTGAAAAATTAACATTAAGTTCATCTTAAATGTTGTTCATTTCTTTTGTCAGCAAATGTTTGGTTGTTTTTTAAAACTTTGTGAAGGAGTGTGAGAGAAAATAAAAAGTTCATTGATGAAGACTAGTCCATATTTTTAAGTTCACTTACTTCATTTGGTGTCCTAAGAGGGTCTTGTAGCAAAGCAATACGGGTACATCGTCGTCAAATTTATCAAAGACATTAGTTCATAAATTGGTGCAAAATATGCTACAACACCTAACCAGTTAATGATCTAGAGTGTATTAATAAATATGGAATAGAATGAAATATTTGGTCTTGGTGTTTAAAGAGCTTTGTTCTACCAGAGTTTTCATAAAAACGTTCTTTCCTTTAGCAATCAACTGGTGATGGCGGTGGCGGAGGCGGCGGCGGTGGTGGTATAGTTAAACACAGCCATGTCAGTGTTATCTGTCTCATATTTGAAACTGATTCACACAATGATAGGATATCTTACACATGGTTTATTGAAGGTCGTATTTGCATTAATATCTTAAAGTCTTCTGTATCAAATATACAGATATAAATTCTACCGCATCTTATGCATAATGTGAACAAATGGGTTGAGACAAAACATTTTTATACTAGAAGCATTAAAGAACCGAGCCTATTTGTTTACAAATGGAAATTGAGTGAATGTTTAGGAACGTGTGCTTATATATAGAACACATCCAGTAACAGAAATGAAATGACATACTCCGTGGAAGAGAGTATGTTTGTTCTGCGAATGTTTTGGGTTACTGACTCACAAACGTCCAGATTTGGAATAGAGATAACTTTCATAAAAGCCACAAATCGCAGTAAGTGAGGATTTGCTATGCAATAATTTTTGTGAAATACATCAGTTCCATTTTCGCGAACACCGCTGCATGTTTGTAGATTTTCACAGGTTTATTTTAACAAACTTGATGATATGCAATTGACATAGCACTAGTTCCAGCAAGATGGAGCGACTTGCTACCATCAGATAAGTCAATGGCGGAAAAGCCTGAGTTTTAGAGAACCGCGTCATCCCCAAGATCTGATATTACAGGTTCGGACTTCTTTGTGTAAGGGGATATTAAAGAAAGAATATGTCATAACTAGCCCTCCTGGACTGACACAATAGTAGATAAAGTTAGAAAGGAAATGTATTGCAATTTGCAGCAATGCGTCAATGTGTGCCTGGCAGAAATTAGCACCTATTCCCAACATTTGCTGTGGTGAATATTTCCCGAAATTTCTATCAATTTCCATTTGTTCGTTTAAGGTTTCTAACAATATGTTTGGGTTTGGTTTTATTAGAAACATCCTGCATAAATATGTTACAATAAGGCAACCTTGCCCGTAATTATTGCTCCATTGTTTCCTAAGTTAAGTACAAGTGCTTGTGGAAAACAATATGTACAACTAGCCGGATTATTACTGAATCTCCGTGAGCGGGTAATCTGGGGTTTAATTCCCGCCAGGACTGTTCTCCCTGACCGAGTTTTTTTTTTTTTCGTGTTTTTCTCAGATCTCATAAATGCAAATACCGGGTAGGTACCCTGAACTTAGGCTAGAACTATTCTTTTGTTAAAAAAGTTTTTCCTAATGAATAATTTCACCTCATGTCCATTATTGTGCATCGCCTGTGGTGCCTCAGCAGTAAAAACGGACATTAAAAAATTACCCACCCTGCTATGGAATTTCCCTTCCACCTCTTCGTTTAAACCATTTTCTGTTTTATGCCGAGATTTATTTATGTTCACCTTTTTCAAGAACCCGAAGGCCATATAATGCTAGCATCAAGTTATTGGACAATGGCTTTAAAAGGTAGCAGTTTTAAATTACCTTTTTAGTACACAGGTACAATGTTGAAGGGTCATTAGGAAGTCTTCGGTTAAAGTAACCAGGAATCCTCTCAAGTAGGGTCAAGAGAAGGATTAGCTGCCATACAATACTTCAGTGGTCCTCTGCCTTTTCAAATCCCAGACCCACCTTAAAGGTTTTAAACTTCTCGCGACCCCTAAGTTAAATTTCACTTTAATCGATGATGAAAAAGTAAATACTGTATTCATGACATACATACTGTCATTAAAAACCAAATTACTCTTAATTGAGCACATGCTTAAATTTTGTTAAAGTATTTTGTACTCACCGAAATTAGGTTTATAAGACAGAAAAATTTTACATTACCTTTTTCTGGAATTTTTTGACTTTGTGCAAAATATAAACGATAATAAAATAGAAAATTTCGTTTATCATTATTTATTATAAGTATTATTATTATTTACTTTTTTTTTCTCTAGAAAAAGTATTTTACTCATATAGAACCATTGTTTAGAATAGAATCTATACTAAACGACATCATAGTTAAGTAAATAAAAGAAAGAAGGTTCTTATTTCCGTTGGTATTTACATACATTAGAAATGTAGGCATATAACGCGTACATTAAAATACAGAGAGTACCAAAAAATGTATACACACTTCAAGCAAAGAAAAAACTTGTTAACATAACAAAACTGAATTCACACAAACAGAAAATGATGAGCACTAATCATCTTAGACTTTTACAGTTACAACAGTTGCTTAAAATGCCCACCATCGGCGTCGATACACTTCTGAGTACGTTGAACTACTGATTGAGCAACGTTTGCGAAAGTGTCCTCAGCGATTGCAGCACATTACGTTTCAATTTCTTCCCGAAGTGTTGTCAGTGTAGCTGGTTTTCGGTACATCCTTAAGCGTTCTCCATAGTTAGAAGTTCACCGGAGTTAGATTCCGCTGTTCAAATGATAATCTTGGCTCCATTTTGTTGTAGCAACGCTAGCATAACGTAAGGTTTCACATCTGTTTAGAGAGCATCATACGATAATCTTGGCTTCATTTATTCTTTGTTGATTTACAATATTCTTGACTTCATTTGTTCATTGTTGATTTACCTGTCACGTAGCAACGCTAACATAATGTATGTGAGTCACATCTGTTTACAGAACATCATACTACACATTACTGTTGTTTTTCGGTCCAACTGTGAAATATATTAAATAGATATCTACTGTGAAAGTGTGTATACATTTTTGGCACCCTTGGTTTATAAGTATTATATGATAGTTAAACTAACTTTAATAATAATAATAAAAAAAAAAAGACATGCAAAAGTAGTGTTTGATGTTCATACCCTTTTGTGACGTGTACTCTTCTTTAGGGTGTTAGACAGTAACAGCACAAGAAAATAACCCTTCACCGCTGTGACTCACGAGCCCGAATAGCTAATTATTCAGCCTGGAGAAAGAGTTTATCTACATTATTTTCTGGGACACTGAAAGATAATTTACTCACCGTATGTTTTGTCTGAAGGGCAATGGCATCGAATAGGACTTTAAAAATGTATTCATTATATGAATAACATCTGTTTTTAAGAAAACAGAAAATATTGGTAATATTTTTAAAAAGTCCTCTCGCGTTAGCTTTAAATCATATTAAGAAAACCTGAAAGAATGAAAGAAAATCAGTTCTGAGCACGGTGCATATACTAATTTCGAAATAATTAGGCATAACTTGAAAAAATAATCTAAAACCGTGTATACTTTCAATTAGCCAGAGTACAGCGTTAAAAGTTTTAAAGAAATTATTTCATAAATTGGCGCTAAATACGTTACAGCACCTAATCAGTTAATGATCTAGAATGTGTTAACAAAGACCGAAGAGAGGAAATATTTGGTCTTTGAGTTTAAAGAGCTTTGTTCTACCATGTGTTTTCGTAAAAACGTTCTTTCCTTTAGCAATCCTTTAGCAGTAGTAATAATAACAATTATTATTATATCATATACTTAAACAATGCCATATTATTTACGGTCAATACAGATAATGTATATCCTAGAAAGTTGATCATTGTCTCTTTATTGAAGGTCTTACCAACATTAATATCTTAAAGTATTCTGTCTCAAATGTTGTGGGTCCTAGTGGTGTAGTAACCATACTTGCCTTCTAAACCCAAGATTGCGGGTTCAAAACCGGCCAGGAATGATGGATTTTTTTCGGGCGTAAAAATCCTAAGTATGACTTCCTTCGGAAGGGAAGTAAAACCGTGGGTCCCATGTCGTACATTTACAGCACGATAAAGAACCTCTATCCTGAAGGAAGAGGCCTCCGAGCAAAATTTGTCGGCCGTTTCAGTTTCACGTTTTTGATAAAACGAAATTAAGTAAATGTCTAGGAACCAACTATTCATTGCTCTTAGATTTAATGACTGGTTTTCAATACCCGTATAGAAAGTGTCCCTCCTGCTGTACATCTTATGCAAATACATTTTCATTTTTGAACCGTAATGAAAGAAGAACGTTGTATTTTCATCTTATAATGCATTAAATATGTGGTTATAGTGAGAGGACCACCTATGGCGACGTTTCTTGCTCTTGTATAACGAGATTATCACGCGCTCTTGATCTGGTGAAAAGTTGCGCATCATTCCCTTTACAGTAATGCCGACAAATACTCTCTGAGTCTGTTACTCTGGCCACGTTTCCCTTGCGTGACATATTTTAGATATCACGGCAAAGGAGACTGCAGTGGTGTGAACAACTGCTACGCACTGCACACAGGACGATTTTCGACACAATCGCCGGAAACTGATGCCACATTATCATTCCGTGAACGTCACATCTTCATCTTGAATATCCCTCCCCTTCTTCCTCCTCTTCCTCCTCCTGTTAGGTGAATGGTTACACCAAGCACATGAATCCTGCCCACCGTCCATCAAAGTATTTGCAGTCTACCCGCGTCTGCTTTTTGACGCAAGAGGAATTCAGCGCCCTATCGGCCCTCGGCGTAACTTCTTTTTTTCTTTCTTTTTAATATTTTATCATCATTATCGTCATAAAATCTATTTATAGGACGAATATTTCTTCCTGACCCAAAACCCCCATCTCTTTCTTGTTGTGCTGACATCTTTTCTTTCTTCAGGCTTATAATTTCAGTTTAATTTTGAAAGTCTTCACCGTTTTTTAATGAATGGTTCATCCCCACTAGTGTTAAATACACACATGCACATGGTTTATAATTCCTCTCGAATTAGTTCATGTCAATGATATCCAGTTTAGTACAACCTTGCACAGAATTCAGACATTTCATTTTTGCTACTTTCATCGTTTTTCTTATTTTCTAAATTCTATGCAACAGTTTTCAACCTGTTATCACTTAAAAAAGTTGTCCTGTAGTTTTTTTCTCTTAATTTGTACCTGTATCCTACCTTCGATGCTCTTTCACCAAGACAATTGAGACAAACTTTCTTAAATAATAAAATTCTAAGCGTCGTTTAACAAACTATTTCTCATTTCTATCTAATCTAATAATTTCATTTACATGATATGGTCCAATATATTTATATCGGCGCAATGGGTGTTGAAATATTTTACTCTCTTCTCTTTTCTATAACATCTGTAGAAATAGATAAAATCAAAATATTGCTCTCCTCTTCTAGGTAAAAGATAAAGGTAAAGATAGTCTATTGTGTCCCTTAATGGCAAAGGCCTCCTAACAAGTAAGGAAAGCTCACTTTTTCCTAATGTGAGTATGCTGTCTGACTGATTTGTTCTTTGGTTACTCCATTTCTCACTGCACAAGGTGGTTCTCAAGAGATTTCCATTTTTCTCTTCCTCTTGCTACCCTTGACCAATCTGGACCTGCATGTTCCTTGAAGAGGTCTGTCCATCTTCTTCTGGGTCTGCCTTGTGTTCTTCTTCCTATCCGGGAGTCCCACATGGAGATCTTGTAGGTCCACCTATTGTCCTGCATTCTTGCGACATGACCGCCCCATTGCCATTTGCTTCTGGTAACTATTTGTGCGATGTCTGTTGTCTGAGATAACGGATTTATTCATACTGTAGTATTTTGTCCTTCAAAGTATTACCAGGATCTTGCGCTGCATTTTTCTTTGGCATACTTGAATTTTGTTCTTTTATTTTTCTGTCAGTGGCCATGTCTGGAACCCATTTAGTAATACAGTACAGGGTATGTACAGGTTTCGAGCGTCTGGAAACTGATTTTCTTAGTTAATGTTTGTTTTAACAATATAAACTTAAGGTACCAAAATGCTCTCCAGGTTAATGAGATCTTATTTGTACTTCTTTTTCCATTTTATCATGGAAGGAAATCTGTTGTCCTAGGTATGTGTATTCGCTCACATATGTGAGGACTGTTCCACCTATTTTTATTGGGGTTTCCGGTTCGTTTGAAATTAACTGCGTCTTCAGTTTGTTTAGTGACAGCCCTGCATTTTTGCTATGCTCACATAATTGTTCCAGCATAGTTTGTAGTGCTTTCGGTGTTTTGGCGAATAAGACTACATCCGCGGCAATTCTAGGTAAGTCATTTTAATTTTCCAAATAAGCAAAAGCTATAATGATTTAGTTCTCCCCGATATTATAATTTACTTTTTCCCATAAGGGCATCATGGTAATAAATGAACTGATTGATTGTATAATTTTTCCGAGTAAAATGTAAAATCGTAGGTTGTTAAATTAATTTATAATTTGAAGAGTTTATATTAAAACCCTTTAAGCAATATTTTAGTCAACGCTGCTTTTTGCTCTACATTAATTCACAATCATTTAAAACTTTGACATCTACATTTAATCAGTTTCATTTTAAAATCACGTGTTCCCATTTCTACATTTCTAATTACTTTTTCTTTATTTTACATTGATATATTACATCTAATGGTAGGCTTGTCAATAGCATTTTATTTTAATTTATTATCGTATTGTCATTACGTTTATAAAAATGTATTACGTTGTTCTTGTTTAATTGTACTGAGTAATTCAATATCTTTCTAAATTCTAATGATATCTCAAGTACTGAACTCATAAAGACAGAAATAATACATTATCTTAAGTCAGGTGGTTAGTGATAGTGATGATATTGATATATATTTCTATCCTTCATGACCAACTTCGAGACGGCTGACGTAAAATTTTATTTATGCTTTATTATGGAAGCAATGTTGTCATCTGCATCATTTACTGACGTAAAAACTAAAGAACAGAAATATTTGGATCGTTCAACTAAAAATATATACTGAACTATGCTAATAAATGCTATTATCATTTATCCATAGGCTTACAAAATACACTCTCACCATTTTGGTAGCGATCCCTTTGGTATACTCGCCGCAACTCTCTCCTATTTCATGTTCTGAGATGAAACGACGTTTTTTTAAAGTCATTCCCAGCAGTCCGGTATGGACCGAATTTTCCGACATAGGTACGTTTTTTCTTGTGGTCATATGGTAACTTACATTGCCTTGTTATTCATAGGTTTGACTACATTTTAAGCATGATATGCTTATAAATGCATTTTTGCTAATATTATTAAAACCGTCGTATTTTAAACCTGTTTGTTCATAACGCACTTGCTTTCCTTTCATAGGACTGAGTTTAGATTGTTTTTGAATAGTGTTTAACGCCCGTTTTTACTACTGAGGCATGGTGATACAGGAAATGAAATGATATATGGGAAAGAATTTTTTTTAAAGAAGGAAACGTTCCAGGCCTAAGTTTAGGATACCTCCCCGGCATTTGCCAGTTATGAAGACTAAGGAAAACCTGGAAAAACACTCAGTCAGGGAGGACGATCCTGGGGGAATTCGAACCTCAGATCTCCCGCTCTCGAGTCCGCGCCTTAACGACCTGGCCACCCCTGGCGGTAGAAATAAAACTGGAACTCTGGTATCACCTATGAACTTTAAATTGAGCAAAAGGAAAGTATCTAATTCAATATTACACTTTGAAAGATACTAAACAAAGCCTACCGCCACGGGTAGGCGCGGTCCAATTTTTCGCAGTCCTCCTAAATGGCAAATGTCGGGGAGTACCCTAAAATTAGGCCTGGAACGCTTTCTTCCTTAAAAAAAAAAAAAAACCCTTTCCCAATGTATCATTTCATCTCATATATCATCAGTGTCCACCGCATGTGGTGCCTCAGTAGTAAAAACCGGCGTTAAACACTATTAAAGAAAGAAGAAGAAGCGAAGCCTACCGGGAGGACATAAACATGAACATTTTCTACAATTCCAGCCTCTGTTTTCAATGCATGGTGAGTAACGCTGATCAAACAAGACTTGCAAGGAAGAGGAAGGCAAACATCTGCTGCAATTCCAAACCACCTTTTAGTTGGCAGCTCTTGTCTCCATGCAGTGAATTGGAGGGTTTATCAGACTTGCAGTAAGAAGTAGATGGTATTTGTCATATCTTAAACAAAATAAGCTGAAATAAAAGAAAACAGCAGTTTTAAATTGCAATGTTAACGATTGGTGGAAACGTGAGTTATTTTTCAAACATGTGGAAGAAAAAAAAACATTGGTAATGAGTCGCTTCCAAGTGACACAATTTCAACACCAATAAGCACAAGGAAAAATGATAAAGTTGAAATCCACAAGATGTGTTCCCGTTCAGAACATTTTTGAGTATTATTCAGGTGCCAGTAAACGTTTCTTTCAATTGTCTCATCATGTTTGAAGCTTGTTGAGCAACTAATGTAAACTAACTAGTGCATTTCTGAAAATTATTCGTACTCTAAGGTAATTATGTGATGCTATGTTACAATGAAGTTAGTGAAAACTTCGGAACCACATTAAATAAATTGTTGCATGGGATTCAGTTGATGAAACAACAAAATGCAAAAGACAATATAGCAAAATATATAGGTTGATTCGCTTTAAAAGGAAATGTCTGCATCTTTTCTGCTAAGTGTAGAAGAAAACAAAGTCATAAACAGCTCCACAGTTGCAATAATTTTCATTGATTCGACAAATTCACAATGTCAGGATGCCAGTCATTATGGTACTAGTTATATGAACATGGCTATCAACGTAATATTCCCAAATAGGGTACATCTAACTTGTGCTGTACTTGGATCGTGCCGTTTGTCAGAAAAAATTAGAGCTCCTTTCTACTTGTTGATAAACTTATGTCTTGAATGAAAATATTTGGAAAGTATCACACAGATGAGAAGGCTTTAAAGCAAAGATACCAGACTGACCTCTCCCTCCATTCATGAACAGCTTAAAATCGATGCATTATATAACTGCTTGCTGCAAGTTACTACGCCAAACGTGTAGAAACAATTAGAAATGTAGTAAGTTATTTTTGACCACAATGATGCACCATACATCGAAATAACTTGAAAGTCCCTCATGTTCATAAGTGGAGGTCAAATTTTATTTCTAGCCGCACATTTCACTCCACTTCTTTCCACCGTTTCCTCATTGGAAATAAATAGAACTGCTGTGGCCAAGTTATCTGAAGCAGCATCTTAAGAATGAATTTTCAAAGACTTGAAAACAGCCTCATTCAAGGATTAAAGTGCTGCTGTGACTAGAGAGAGAGATCGATGGTGTTGCATTTTCCACCGCAAATCCTAGCATGTAGTTACAAAGGTAGGTCCATAAGTTATAGGATAAGGATTATCGCCCTCACAAAATCCTTATCTGTTGTCATACCTTTTTTGTTAAGTAAATAATTACAGCTGTAACTTCCACTCCGCTGTGCAAAAAGAAGGCAATGTGTAGAAGATTGTGATATGTTCAAAATGTTATTAAGTTCTTCGCAAAAGAAGAACTAACTCCAAATGAAATTACACAGCGTTTGGACGGTGTATATGGGGAAGTATCCCCCTCATATTCTACCGTTAAAGAATGGGCCAAACATTTTCGAATGGTTTGAAAGCATTGAAGACGAAGAGCATGCAGGTCGGCCCTTGGAGGTGCTCACGCCTGAAAACATCGCTCTTGTGGAAGAAGAAATTATGGAAGACCGGCGGCTCAAAGTTACAAAAATATCAGAAACTTTGGGACTCTCTAAAATAACAGTCCTTCGAATTATTCACGAACATTTAAACATGAATAACGTTAGTGCAAGATGGGTGGCCAGATCTCTTTCCTCAGTCCAAAAGCAGCAACAAGTCATCTGTTGTCAGGCATTTTTGGAGCAGCTCTGCCGTGGCAACGAGAGACAAGTCCTGCAAACCATTGTTACAGGAGATGAAACTAAGGTCCTCTACTATGATCCCTTGTCCAAAAGAGCATCAATGGAGTGGCCGGCGTAAACCTGGCTAAGCACCGCCTTTAAAGGCCAAGGTCACTCATTCAACCAAAAAGATCATGGTCACAATCTTTTGGGACTGTGAAGGAATACTCTTCATTGACTTCAAGGAGAGGAACACCACAGTAAATGGGGAGTACTATGCAGGCCTACTGCACAGACTGATACTTCCATCAAAGAGAAAAGGCGAGGAAAGCTGAGTGGTGGTGTGCGCCTGCTTCACGACAACACGCCTGTGCACACAGCTCTTGTTTTAAAGAAAGCTGTGAAGAAATGTGACTTCAAGGAGATCGACCATCCATTCTACAGCCCAGATCTAGCTCCCAGTGACTATTTCCTCTTCTCAAAACTCAAGAAAGACCTTCGAGGAGGAAATTTAAGTGTGACAAGAAAAGATGGCTGCTGTTTATTTTGCGGACAAGACTTCCTACTACTTTGGGGAGAGGTTATATGTGATTCAAAGATGTGAGAAGTACATTGCAATAAAAGGTAACTATATATAAAAGTGAAATATAGTTTTTGTCTCTATCATACCTTGAAACGATTAGGCCGGAAACTTATGGACCTACCCTCGTATGTGTAACATGCTCATTTTGTATCTATCAGTAAGCCGTTGCTTTCTGCTTGTCGTGGAATAAAATATTTTCTCAGCCAATGAGAAAATTAAATCAATTTTTCAGAATGGCAGATATTTCCCTTTGTTTTTTCCCTTCGTGGAAATTGGAGCAGGAATATCCCTTCGACATTGGAGCAAGCTACAACTATAATAGTTTCACTTTCTCTAAGGAAGTTCCGGCCCCTTTTCAGCAACCATCTGCTACAGACTGTTCAGCATTGGCCTGTTTCACCCATGTTAGCTACGGCGGATGATTTGTTGAATACATCATTCTGTTCCAAGACCTTTGCTAGAATATCGAAATAATTACGCATTTCCTTACAAACTATTCCTTGATTCCATGATAAAGAAACACTTTTCACTTACTAAAAGAAAAATTGAAGTTTCACCTAATCATAATCTTTATTTATTTTTTTTTTTTATGTTTTTTCAAGTAAAAATTTCCGTTAGGTTGTAGGCGAGAGTACATAATTATATTATTTCTTGTTGCAGCAACCACCTCCCTTTTTGTACCTGTTCAAATCATTACTCAAGTCACATTGGGTCTGTCTGTTGCATTATCAGTTATCGCTCGCCGTTCCAGGGTCTTTCTTGATATACCATTGTTATAGATGTATTGTGTACTGATATTCCATTTCAGGCCACCTTCGTTGCAAATCCCATGGGAACTATCTAGTTTTATTTTTTTTTTTTTTTTTTATTTCCGGGGCATTTAACAAGAATGATAACTCGGAGTCCTTGACGCCTTGAAGCTATCTGGCATTCAGTTTATCAGGTTAAAAGAATCCGAAAAAAGTACTCAAACAACTTGAACTAATGGGGAATCGAAACCAGGACCTCCAGATTAGTAGTCGCAAACGAGACGGCTTCGAATAAACATAGCAATAGTGACAACGAAATGTATAAAGAATCGAATCGGCTATGAAAGATACGTAAGTTATTACGAAAAAATATTACATCAGGCAAATATATCATTGAAGTTGTGACTAGCCAGTCTCAAAAAATAATGGGTCATTTCTCCCATGTCCAAGGGCATAATTAAAGCAGGCGGGCATTACACAGAACTGACATGAAGTCGGTAACTCTTTTAATCATCAATAGCACAAATCCCATAAGAGATGTTACTCTCTTAGGTACACCATTCTGAAGAGAAACTCACAAAAATTGTTGCACAGTATAATTTAATGCAGGTCTGTCCAACATCGGGCACATTTGCATAATAATTGGGGGTACGCGGCCGCTAGGCTCTATTTCACTACTTCGACACCAGTGCTATCAATATGACTAATAATAATAATAATAATAATAATAATAATAATAATAAATATAGAATTAAAATATACGAAAGTATATTTCTTACTTAAAAATGTCACTCTACTTTACTTCTTTTAGGAACAGAGACGCCAGCATTACACAATAACACAAGGGCTCTCATTTATTTTCAATAAGGCAATACTTCCCTGCCATTCACTATTAAAGCTATAATTTATTTGCCATTTTAAGAAAATTCATGCTTAAAATATAACCCATTAACAACTGAATAATTTAGTTTAAAAAGTAATGAAAAAACACTTAAGACATGTTGAATGTACAATGCACCACGAAACAAGGCCCTCAAAAAGTATTTCACAATCTCACTACCGAATGCTCGCCTGAAAGCAAGGAACTTGCTACATTCCTATTGTAAGACTGTTATAAATTGTTTGCTCTTTGTTTGCGGCACAGCTTTGTTGGGATTAAAGTTATTTTGAGGATACATTGGGTGTTCCAGTGTCGTCTTGGTGAAACTCTGTCATGATAGATAGTTTATGACAATGCAATAAAGTGAATCACAAGGAAACGGCCTGTTTTGGAGCTATAACAAATTTCTTAAACTTGAGGACGATGATTTTAAAACAAAAAGCAATAATCTTTATTCGAATGCAATAATAATAATAATTTATTTTGGAAATTAGTTGCCAAGGGTGTCACTTGGCGCCCCCGGGCGCCGCGGTAGATAGGGCTGCAGTTTAATGTGAATATGTTACTCGGCAGATATCCATACAATAATTTAACTCGTGTCATACTTTCCAACATATCTTCAGTGACCGTGGAGTTCCCTTCTAGAATTCTCTGCTTGAATTCCTCCACGTCATGGGATAAAGGCCGCACACACACTTGATCCGTTATATGTCCTCATTGGAAAAGTCACGTATTGTCAAGTCGGGGGACCTTGATGGCCATTGCATCAAACAACTGGCTCCTGCTCCAAACTATATCCCATCTGCATCCCCTTGTTCATTGCATGTAACTATGGAAATAGGGTTGAGGCCCGTGTAATGGATGTTAAAGAGCGTCCTTAAATAAATAAACCGTGTAATGGAAGAGAGGGGCATATTTCGGCCATAGTTATAACATATCAAATTAGAAAGACTTCAGCGAAGAAGAAAGGGCTTAAAGTTTTCGGCGCGACACTGCACTGCACATCAAAGGATTAGCCTCAATGAATTTCATAGGTTTTTGGTAGCCTAAAAGCAACAACTACCTATGTTTGTTTATGGTACCATTTGTGTGACATTTCGCTTTGTCGCTGAAGTTGGATCGATTCATGAAATCGTCATCCACTGCTGCCTGTCGTAACTGACAACAAAACTGGAAGTAGTTTTATTTATAAGCTTTTGTAGCCTATGTCGTAACTGCAACGTATAAGCCTTGATAGTTTAATACGTAGAAAACTTTCCACACATTCGTTATTGACATTTGGAGCTCACGGAACGTTCTACTCACCGATTCCTTCGGGCTTCTAAAGAAGATTTGTCTCACTCGCCTCATGCTCTCTTTACTCATACCACTTTTCATATTAAGGGTACAAACTTGGCAAATGCCGGGGAGGTACCCTAAACTTAGGTCCTGAACGTTTCCTTCCTTAAAAAAAATCCTTTCGCAATATATTTTTTAATTTCAGTATCATCAGTGTTCATCGCCTGTGGTGCCTCAGTAGCAAAATCAGGGCATTAAACACCATTCAGAAAAGGGGTACAAACAACCCCAACTTATATTTTTCGATGCCACCGGTATATTAACTTCCTTCTTGGTGGCGTTCACCATGCCTAGTCCGAAATTACCGTCGAAGTGGCATACTTGCTGCTATGCACCGCCACGGGTGGCCGAGGTCGTTAAGGCGCGGACTCGTGAGGGGGGGGGGGTCTAGGGTACGAATCCCGCCAGGACCGTCCTCCCTGATTGGGGTTTTTTCCAGGTTTGCCTCAGTCCTCATAACTGGCAAATGCCGGGAAGGTACCCTAAACTTAGGCCAGGAACGCTTCCTTACTTAAAAAATATCCTTTCCCAATATATCATTTCATCTCATGTATCATCAGTGTCCATCGCCTGTGGTGCCTCAGTAGTAAAAACGGGCGTTAAACACCATACCTTGCTGCTATGAAATTGTAACACACAAAAAGTCTTCCGGACGTCACCATTTTGCAACTAACCCCGACTGAAGGCAATTCAACGAAATACGTCCTCGCTGATAAATGCATTACAAACAAACTGTGGATTTTATATATTATATAAAAGAGCACTTATGGTCTGGGGTAATTGAAGTTTGAAAGTGTTACCGGACTTTATTTATGTAAACTCAAAGGCGTAAAGTACATTTACTTTGTGCATAATGTTTCCGATTGATGTCTTGCAAGAAAGTCAGATTTTTGCTTACATCTCTCGATAGAACAGAAAAGCAAAGTCTGTATGGATTCTAGAAAACCCTCGCGAGTATTGTACAATAAGCATCGCATGTACTCGCCTATCGGTTACTAGGGTTAAAAAGCTTGCCACTGTCAAGCTACAACTGCATGAAGCCACAACTGGAGAAAATGAGAACGATAGTCATTAACTCGCATCGCTATTTCACCTGAAGTTGCTTTATAGACCGATTCCTACCACATTTCAAAATGTTTCTCTCAATGAGAGCAAGGTAGATTTTAAACAAGTTTTCACTACTACATTCTTCAGTACGATGATTGTATGAATGAATGGTGTTTAACGCCCGTTTTTGCTACAGAGGCACCACAGGCGATGTACACTGATGATACATGAGATGAAATGAGATATTGGAAAAGGATTTATATTTTTTAAGAAAGGAAACGTTCCAGGCCTAAGTTTAGGGAACCTCCCGGCATTTGCCATTTATAAGGACCGAGGAAAACCTGGAAAAAACCTCAGTCAGGGAGGACGGTCCTGGCGGGATTCGAACCCCAGACCTCCCGCTCACGAGTCCGCGATTTAACGATCTCGGCCACCCGTGGCGGTACGATGATTGTAATATATATATATATATATATATATATATATATATATATATATATATATGACATTGATCATACTTAATAGTTTATGTAAAAATTTATCGATTGATTTCTGTGTTATTCCATAGAGTAGCTATTTCCAAGTAATGTGAAACAGTTCCTGTGGCCCACCCCCACTGAAATATAAATATAATATATATTTTGTAGGTCCAATCATAATATTTTGTGCATTGTAATTAGTAATGTAGATATTATGTACATATATGTATATCACGAAGTACAACTTTAATGTGTTAATAGTATGTGGTTAAAATGATAGTTCTCTGGTATAACTGTCTACGGTAGCCAACCACAAACGGAACAGCGCCAAGGAGGCCATAAACCGCTAAATAAAAGAAAGGAACAGGTGCTATGCCCCTTTTTAAAAGACCTTCTGTTGGCGAGGGTCAATAAAGTCCAGGATTTCAAATACGTTAGGGCAATGGGCTCGCCAGCCGCTTGTACAATCTAGCAATGTAAATAAATGTTTTAAATTTTTAAATAGTAGCGGATGTAATGCGTTGGCAGATGAATTTAAACCAGCAAAGAGCATATGTATATTTTGAATTTTTAAAGCAAGGCGCGGGACTTGCGTGTGTTTATGTGACCCCCTTTGGCCTGATGAAGCCAAAGTCTAATTTGAATCAATATGTAAGGAGACGTTTTCTCCGCTGGATTGTCATTTTGCATACTCAGTTCAGATAAGTGATATACTCGATGTAATTAAACCGTACGCAGAACACCAGAGGACGCGAAAGTTCTTGCGAAAAATAAATTACCATATATATTCAGATATACGCATCGCGTGATCATTAACACTGTTAATGTGCTCTCCTGTCCCTGTTGAGGACTATTCACAAAATAGCGGAGCAAAATCCTGAGATATTGTTGTCATGAAGCGTGGGCAACAACAGCAAAGCGATGAATAGTCAGTTAACCATACGCCGCTACAAAAGATGGCAATCAGTAAATAAATCGCCTAATAATTGGCGACCAAACTGTCACAACCGACGAAATCGCTTCAAAATTGGCGCTATACTAAACCGCTTCAACTATTAGAATTACCATCATTTCGAGAGAATGTTTCTAAAAAGTAAATTTTATCCAATTTCCAAAAGTTTTAAGTAAGGAGAAGATGGCAGTTTTTGTACTGAATTTCGAGATTTGTGTATCAAAATATCAAAATTCAAAGTTTATATAATTGGATATGTAAAACCTCCTTAAGTCAACCAATTTTTTCAGATCTCTCTCGTAACAAATTCTGCTATCTACATACAAATTTCATATTTCTGGGCATGTAATTTTTTAAAAGTAACTGATTTCATCGTTATCGCTTAGCTCTAAAATGTTTCCTTCCTAGAGAAAGCGACATCATCAGTTAAGGAAAATAAAATTTAAACTGATTTTTTCTATCTTACGGAGGAAATGTTCTCTCTCTTTTCCTCTGTTGATCTGAATGCACGTATACTCAAAGTATTGGCTAAACTCCGTTTTATGTATAAAACATTTCTCGTGTAGAAGACTATAGCGCTCAGAAAAATTAAGTGTATCTTTTTGATTTATTCAAAATAGATATAATATTTACGATAATACTGTTTGCAAGTTTCATGCGCAAATTTGGTCAATTGACAATTATAAACACATGTTTATTATCCGTAAGTTTCATAACGGATGATGTTAATTTATTTTCATTTCATCACCTTCTCACTGGTAATGGTGAATAATGTATAACTGGAAAAATAAATATAATTATATTTTTGAAAAATGTATTTTCTCTAGAATATTTGGATTCATAATATTTTTTCTATTGAAACGCTGAATTCAAACAATATAAAACAGAAACCAGTAACTGTTCATGTTAAACTGCGTTGATGTGTTTTCTCTGGAAATTAGCCCTCGACCTTGCAGTTTGTTTCATTTCATTCAGATATATTTTCTGGTACACTCATATACAATTTATTGCAAATAGTTAATTATTTGTTTTTTTCTTAACCCTAATTAAGTTCAGAAATTTTGGGTCCATTTGATATCTGATATATAAATATAGCTTCGGAATATATTTTGTATTGTTATACATTGCAAAGCCTTTAAATTAATAATTACATTTATAAGATACCTTAAAAAACCCAAGTTATTGTATTTAAATACCAAATGCTGCAAGATAGATCGGGGATTATAAATTTATATTGACATCTCTATTTAGAAATGTTTCGATCGGCGCTGTAAACCTGGTATCTGAAAATAATTACCTTTGTTTTCTGTGTTTTTCTTTATCTCAATATCTGGTGCCTTCTCGCGTTCAATTTCATAATCTGACGCTTTTGCACGCAGTTGTATGCATTGTTGTACTAAATACCTGGTTTCCATCCTCTTGCCTTACTACCCTTGTTCTCCATGTGTTCCTTTTTATTTAATTTGATTACACGATCGCCCAAAGTGTAACAACTTCGCAAATATCAAGCGTTTTTCTTGCTTAAGAGGGCGTAGCGCTGTTACCAGAGCTGGGTCTCTTTCCTAAACCAAGTCTAAATTTTAGGTTCGTTATACTCTCCCACGCCTCACCCATAGACCAAGGCAGCAGTAAATCGCAATGTTTATTATAATATTTAATTCGTTTTAAGGGGTTTTCATACGAATTAGTAAATAACGACTTCCACTAAGTAAGAGTAATATTTTCAATTTCAGTTTTTTTAACGTACTTATGTAGAAATTAAAATGTTATTATGGTAAATACAGGTAATCACTTGTAAATGATAATCCTTGAAGTAAAATGGGGCAAGTACTGAACCTTTAAGGTTTTTATATGTGTAAATTACAAGCAAGCACATTAGTAATACGCTGATTGAGTTTAATGAAGTGATTGCTAGGCTATTGAAGTATTATATTGAATGTTGAAGGAAGTTTTCACAGAGTGCAACTTCTTATTTTCTTTGTTTGTTGAAAGCACTAAATTGATGAGTTATATTGTTTCTTTAAAATGATCACAATAAAAGCATATGTTGAAAAACTTTCCTCTCCGACCAAATGTTGATTGCTTCCTTTTCAGCTGTTTTCCAAGTTAAATTCTTGCACAGGCATTATCAGGATATCATGTGAGAAAGTTTATTTATTTTTTTAAATGAAAACCTAAAGGCTGGTAGCAATCAATAATGAAAATGCTAATCTGTGATTTAAAAAACCAGAGAAAGAGGAAAATAGTATACAAATTTCTTGAAAAGCTTTATTGTGACAAAAAAATATATGAAATATATTTTAATGTATCCACATTGTGGGTTGTATCTTAGTACAAAGTTGATTCAAGAGAGAATGATTTCCTTTATGCCAATTTCAAAATAATTTAACATTTAACATACCAAAAAGCAATTCTTTCAACTCAGACCGCAAATTATTGAAAATGTTACTTGCTAAATACAAGTCTAATTGCCTATCATGTGCTAGAGAGATGTTTGTTTGAACACTGTTGTTAACGGAGCCTATTCTCTTCAGCCTTGCTTCACTAGGAGTTTCATCAACACGTTTTTCTGATATTTACTGGTCAAATGACCGAAGTTTGTAATTGTGTTCTCTTCTTAGCAGTAAAGTTATGTTCATGATAGTTTTAAAAATGTACTTGAGAGATTCATAATTTCCTTTAATTCTGATATTTTATTCTAACATTCCTTTTCAGAAGAAAAATATTCCAGTGACAAATGCCACGATTTAAGCTCTAGGGGTTAACGATAATACTGCCTCTAGATGGCGCTAGAATGTTTTTAATCCTTTGACTTAAGATTTGAACACCTAATCTAGGCGGAAAAATTGAAACGGTTTTGCGCCTTAGGGGTAGGTCATGTTAATCCATCTGCTTAAGCTAGGACCATTTTTTAATTTATTGAATGTTTTACACACACGCGCGCGCGCGCGCACGCACACTTTGAACAATATAACTAAAATAACACGAACAAAAGAAGTAGAAATAGATAAAACACTTAAACATTCACACAATTTTCGCTCTATTTCCAACAACTGAAATTTTCTGTTTTTGAAGAACACTAGTTGATCAAAATATAGTGAAAATTGTATGAATATTTTAGTGTAACTAAAGTAAAAGAAAAAAAGAAGCACAAATAGACAAAACATTTAAATGTTTATACAATTTTCACTACATTTCCAAAAACTAGTATTCTTCAAACGCAGGAAATTTCAGTTGTTGGAAATGGAGCGAAAATTGTATGAAGTTTACTTGCATTTTCTGTTTTTGTTTCTTTCGTTCTTCTTATTGTAATTACATTCTTCAAAGTGTTAAATATATAATAAAATTGTATATGTATTGTATATTGTATATATATGTGTATATATATTGTATATTGTATATATTGTATATATTGTATATTGTATTGTATTGTATATATATATTTATACTGTATATATATTTATATAAAATTTAAAACAAAAACTAGCTGATGATGGGAAGTATATATGGCAATGGAGATATATATGGCAGTGAGGAATATTGGAATAACACGATGGTGGAGAAAATTCATAGTACTGAAAATTAGATATAAAATGTGCGTGGTGACGAGAATTGGAATTAAGTGATGGTGGCGAAAATTGGAACTACAATGATGGCGTGGCGAAAATTGGAACTACAATGATGGCGTGGCGAAAATTGGAACTACATTATGGTGGTGGAAATTGTTAACTAAAAAATTTAGCACTTTGTAAATATTTTTTTCGACTTTTTGAGATGGTATGGTGATTTGGTTTTGTTCATGGGATTCAACAAAATGTAAGACAAACAATACACTCTTTCAAACTTACAATGTGCCAATATCAGTTTGCCAAAAGTATTATATATACCCAGTTTTATTAATGATATCTGTCACCTTTGTAGCGCTGTCTTACCTATACCAAAAAGCTGGTCTTCCATCTTGCGATGGTACAGAGGAAGGGTCGGTTGCGCAACAAAGGCGGTGAAAGAATGTTAAACGCATAAAATCTAGGTGTTAACGACTTGTCCTCTAGATGTACAGTTAGGTTCGGAACTGCCTATAAACTGTAGCTCGTCACACATACATTACATTTACCTAACGCCATCTAGAAGGAAGATGTCGGACAAGAGTCTTGCTGTACAAGAGCTAAAAACCAACTGAGATTGTGAGCAGCAAATATTTCTCATCTGTTTTACACAGTTTGAAATTGCGGAAAGTTATCCTTTGTAAAAGTAGTGACTTCGCGTCCTTTGGAAGCGTTTACATTAACAGGATAGGAAAATGTTCATCAGTAGGAAGTCGAAATCCCATACCGTAAGAACTTGCCTTGTTATACCAATCAGTGTGTGCGCTTCTGTTTTAACAGCTCTTTCCGAAATTTTATAACACAAGAGTATGTAGTACATCGCTGTTTTGATTAAAGTAATTATTATTTTCGCGATAGACGATAATAGTGATATTGACGATATAGAAAATGGGTTGAAAGAGGACATATCACATAAGTATCAAATGTGGAAGTAGTAAAAATGTAGGACGTCAGTAATGCGTTGTAGTAGCTGAAATGGTGGGAATAATTAAAAGGTTTCATATTTTAAAACAGTTGTAACACATTTCAAATAATATTTTTACTCATTTATTTTGAAGCGACGTGGAGTAGCGTTAATTTCAACTATCCTATCCGTGGACTACTGAGAGTGTAGATGCCAGGGAAGAAGTAAAAAGTAAACCAGAAAATGGTATGTTGCTATGTGACTGGTGCAAATAAGAAGCGTTATGATTCAGGATGGAGCGATATAATTGGGTAAAATGAAACGGTATGTGATTACTGGATCATTTGATCTAAAACAACTCATCTTTGTTTCGGGTAGTCTACCTTATTGAATGTATAATTTCAGGGAAGTAATCCGCTATTCCGCTTTAGAGGAAGGCAAACCTCAACAAAGATGAGATAATCCAGACCATTTTCATTTATTGAATATGATTAATTATATATATTTTACACTTGGTGATAAAAATTATGACTACAATGGTCGGTGGTGAAAATTGGAGCTACATGATGGAAAAAATTTAAATAAAATATACATTTTGACGGGAATTTTAATTACATGATGGTGGCCAAAATTGCAACTACAATGGTGGTGGATAATATACACGTGGCGTGTCGAAAAGTGTACAAATATTTTAGAACTTTGTAAAAAATATATATTTTTAAACAAGTTTAATACCTTTAAGGCACAGTCAATATTTTGAATAGATTTTTTGAAGTGACGTGCAGTACTTTGGCAAACTACTAGCGGTATTGGTGCACGGATGCAGTAAAAAGTAAAACGGAGAGTAATTTTGCAAAAAATTGGAACTACGTGGAAACAAACATGGCAACAATATAGTGCTAAACATGTGAACTAAAATACACATGCTAGCGAAAAATTAAGATAATTTTTTTTCACTTTCCAATCTAAAAAATTTTTTTAATTTTTTTACTTTTCATTTACCTTTTCTATTTTCAATCTAAACTTTTTTTTTAATAAGGTTTTTCTTTTTGATTTACTTTTTTCCACTTTGCAATCTAAAAGTTCATTTTTGTTATAAACTTTTGGCTTACTTTGCAAACAAAAGGTTTTATTTTAACTCACAAAAAATATTTTTATACTTTTTATATCTTTGCAAATAAAATGTTTTATGTTTACCGTGCAAACAATGTTTCTTTCACTTTATTAGTCTGAAAGTTTGTTTACTTTGTAAATTAAAGTAATTTTACTTTTACTTTTTTTTTTAAACTTTGAGGGTAAAATTTCCCAAACAAAGACGCATGAACATATGAGAAATTTGAGGGGTGAAGAGGAATTTGACTACGACATTAAATAAAATAAACTTGATAAATAGTTTAGCCTCGCAAAGTTCTTGCTAACTTGCTTTTATGGAAGAGAAAATTAATGTATATAAAATAATAAATACACATGATATTAAAATTGATTAAAAATATTTCAATCTTAATGAAAATGTATGGCTAAATGTTTTAGAAAAACTTACATTTTAACTACACTATGATAAAAACGTACATGTAATACACATGTAAATATACTTAGCATGTTTTAGTTTTTAAATACATGAATGTTTATGTCATTCGATACATTCACGAGGTTCCTTGTATAACTCTCTGCATGTCTGGTAGTGTATGGCGTTTTTAATTTTATTGGTATACGAAATATTAAAATATTAGAAATGACATGAACAATTGTATTTTACAAATTTTAAAACTATTTCGTTGGATATATGAACAATTATTAAAACTTAATTTTCAAAATTGAATAAATATTGTTGTTCAATTCTTCGGATGTTTGGAAAAATAGAGTTGCCGACACTGAAAAGAGAAATGCGGTATAAGAAACAGGAAAAAACCTTAAGTTTATAGCGAAATTAAAATGTTCGTTATGCAAATATGAAGTTCATTTTTAAGTATTATAACACAAATATAAATACAATTTAGTAGTTTTTCACCTGCAAATATAAGTTTGTAAATATTTGTATGGATTGAAAATGTTACTTGTGCAGCGTATTTTATATGCTTTACACATTAAACACTGTGGCCTATATACGTTATTGTGTAGTAAAAAATAATGAAATTGTCTGGGACGAATATATTCAAAGGTAGTGGTTCAGAAATGTTCAGAATTTAGGAAGTACCAGGGTAGGTCCATTAGTTTCCGGCCTAACCATTTTCCAGGTATGATAAAGACAAAAACTATATTTCACTTAACAATATAGGTACCCTTTATTGCAATACACTTCTCACATCTTTGAATGAACATTTCAACCCCCCCCCCAAAAATAGTCAGAAGTCTTGTCTGCAAAATGGGTATAAATAGCATCCATCTTTTCTCGTCACACTTAAATTTCCTTCCTCGAAGGTGTTTCTTGAGTTTTGAGAAGAGGAAATAGTCACTGGGAGCTAGATCTAGGCTGTAGGATGGATGGTCGATCTCCTTGAAGCCACATTTCTTCACAGCTTTCTTTGTAACAAAAGCTGTGTGCACAGGCGCGTTGTCGTGAAGCAGGTGCACACCACCACTCAGCTTTCCCCGCCTATTCTCTTTGATGGAAGCATCCATCAGTCCGTGCAGTAGGCCAGCATAGTGCTCCCCATTTACTGTGGTGTTCCTCTCCTTGAAGTCAATGAAGAGTATTCCTTCACCGTCCCGAAAGATTGCGGCCATGATCTTGTTGGTTGACTGAGTGACATTGGCCTTTAGAGGCGGTGCTTCTCCAGATTTACACCACTCCATTGATTCTCTTGTGGACAAGGGATAACAAACACAATTAAAATTAAACTCATTAATAACAATAAAATATATTCACTAATCATATAAGTACTACCTAAGATAATTCAATCATATAAACAAAATCTAAATTTGTTGCACTTGCTTCTGCCAAAATAGTTATTTATAAACAATTAATAAAAATTATTTCAAGTAATTTGGACCAGAGTTTCATCTCCTTAACAATGGTTTGTAGAACTTCTCTTTCGTTACCACGGCAGAGCTCAAAAAATGCATGGCAACAGATGACTCGTTGCTGCTTTTGGACTGAGGAAAGAAGTCTTGGCACCCATCTTGCACTAACCGTATTCACGTTTATGAAAAATGGAAGGAATATTGTTTTAGAAAGGCCAAACCTTGCTGTAACTTTGAGCAGCCGGTCTTCCATAATTTCTCCTTCCACAAGAGCGATTTTTTCAGGAGTGAGCACCTCCAAGGGCCGACATGCACGCTCTTCGTCTTCAATGCTTTCTCGATCATTAGAAAAAGAAGTTTGACCCATTCTTTTACGGTACAATATGAGGGGGATACTTCCCCATATACAAGTCCAATCGCGCTGTTTAATTTCATTTGGAGTAAGTCCTTCTTTTGTGAAGAACTTTATAACAGTTCGATACTTCATTTTGAACATGTCACAATCTTCTACACATATCCTTCTTTATGTAACTACATCTGAACAACTGAACACACCGGATCGGAAGTACAGTTGTAATATTTACTTAACAGATAAGATATGACACAGACAAGGTTTTTGTGAAGACGATAATCCTTATCGGCGAGGCCGGAAACTTATGGATCTACCCTCGTAAGTATTCCAACGGGGAGATCAGTCATGCTTATCCAGTCCAAGACAAATTATTACTAGTTCGATTGATCTATACTGTTTAGTGCAGTATTCCCAAACCGATTCAAAATTTCCTGCACTACACAGGTGTGCCGCCAACATTCTTCTGTATTGTAATAAATACAAACATTTATAATTCCACCTGTTAGATGTTTTATATCTCTTTGTTTGTAGGAATCCATTGAATAAATGATTTTCCTTGTGCGAGTTAAAACGCTTATGTGTGAAACATTGACAGGCAATCTAAACAAAACATTTTGTAAAGAAACTGAAATGCTAAAATGCGGGACCAATACAAAGGACGGAGCATATACACCGATTTATTTATATTTCATTTAGTTGTTGGGAGGACATTTGTCATACAAAGATTACAGGCTGGATTACTTTCTATACTGTCAACAATATCATAAATAGGAGTGGGTGCATCGGCACAGGAACAAATCAATAAGATAGAGGACGTACTCTCAAACAGGGGGCAGATATAACAACCTAATTACAAATATATAAGTGTATAAATTATGTACGTCTAGTTTCTTTTAATTATAATATAATAATTGTAATAATTTAAATTATATTGTAATTATTATAATTACATTGCCTAGGTTTCATCTAGATCTCGCAATTTTAGCCATGAAAATTTGATGTTTTGGGCACCTATAATAAGTTACAAAATGATTTAATTAAGCACCAACTTGTAATTTTAGGCAAGAAAATATTTATGATTTTGGCATTTAAAATGGGCCACTAAATGATTAAACTATGTACTACTGTTTTTATTTATGCAAGAAAGGAAGCATTATTACATGTTTATGGGCATGAATATAAGTAACACATGTTATTTGTTTTCATAATTTGCAGCACCATGTATTATCAAGACTTTCCCCAAACTTTCAACAATTAAACTTTGTTTTTTGTGTGTTAAAAAGGTCTGTACATGCCTTTTCACTGACTCAGATGTTAGAGGAGGAAACATATTTTGGTGCATTTTTCATGCCCACTTCCTTTGAAATCTCTCCACTTTCCCCAACCAAACGGACTATAACTTTTTCCCCCTCTCCTCCACCTGACTTTCTCCTCAACTTTTCTCTTAGCAGCACTAAATTTCACGTCAGCTCCTTGCACCTCTGACACCTGATCCGACAAAGGGTTTCCTTTGCATTCCAGCTTCAATATTATTGAGAGCAAGAATAAAAAATGTACCTTTAAACAAGATAGAAGCTTCAATGTTAAATTTTCCAACAGTTCCTTTGCAAACAAAACACTAGCAGTACTCTAAGTAGGTTTTTTACCATAGCAACAATGTCATCCCTATGTTCCACATAATGTGGAGATGCCTGTGCCCAGAGTGTTGAAATAGTTTGAGAAGGAAGAGGAATTTATGAAAGTTAAAGTTATTCTTGAAGAATGCAATGCGGCATGAAAGTTTTCTTCATGTCGTAGATCAGGGTTTTGGTTTGCGGAAATCCATTCCTTTGTTTTCTGACGCGAGATCCGATGAAATGCACGGGCTAAACAGGTGACGTGTATAAGGTTAGGTTAGAATGTTTTCAGAAGACAAGAGATTGAGAGTATACATGAAGAAGGGTCTGTGCAGAGAAGAAGAACGCTTCAGAACACTACCCTCTTCAACAACACCAGGAAATAACAACTGTAAACTTTTGTTTACAATGAAGACAATGGACTGGTCGTCAACTTTATGGAGTTCTCTGGTTGCTGCAAGATGTGGAGGGGAAGGTGTATCATCAAGTTTATCAACTATTTATTATATTTACAATATTTCTGTTGAGATAGAAGAAGTAAGATATAATCGATCACATACATCATTAACACAACACCAACAACTACTCAACCATTCAACTAATAGAAGAAAGAAGACCGAGGGTAGACATGATGGTTATTATAGTAAACAACATACGGCAAAAGGAGGAGATGGAGGGGAGGTAAGGATCACGAGGAAGAATGAGCCATGGGTAGGCGGTACAAGGATAAAAGGGGATAGTAAGTGTTTAGTGTTTGATAAGTGCTAAATAGAATGAAATACCAGATAAGTTATATAAACAATGAAAGCAGTGAATAAATAGTAAATTGAAAAGTAGTGAGCAAGGATTATATGTAAAATAGTATTAGCAGTGACAGAATAGCAAGAGTAAAAACATACTTAAAGTGAATGCTCAATATATTACGTGAATTAAGTTAAGAAAGATAGAGTTCAAAGCATGTATTAATATTATAAGTTTAAGAACACATAAACATTAAAACCTGAAGAGAAATACTTATTTAAATAAGAAGTGAATACAGAATGAGGAACTAAAAGTAAATTAGGAATTAAATTCTCTTAGATAGCCAGGGTAAAAGGTGATGGTTACCAGCACCCTGACCGTTCGTTTTCCGTCAGTCAGTTTAGTTCTTGTAGCTAGCTGGTTACCAGTTAATGGTTCCTAGTAACATGTAAATTATTAAATTACTTAAAGTACTGTTTAATTCTATGTTCTATTTAATTTATTATTATATTATATTTTCTTTTTAATAGATTACAGTCTGTAAAATGTATTATGTATAATGAAAAAAAAATTAATAAATAATAAATGATAAAATTTGGAATATACATCCCGGTATTAGCAACAAGGTGTCGTAATGGAGTATTGCAGTTTTTTTTTTTATTTTTTTGGTTTTTGTTTAAATGTCCGTTGAGAGCATCCATTGTCTCCTCAACATCTACAGGTATCTTCTATGTCCTCCCTATTTGCAGCAAATACTTTCTGATACTCAATATGCAAATTTGTCTTCCTGAGTATGGACTCGCCAGATGGAATGGGTTTTTGGCAATACTTTTCCAAAAAATTACGGAATATAGGATTTTGTATATTATTATTATTATTATTATTATTATTATTGTTGTTGTTGTTGTTGTTATAATTATTTTATTATTAAATGTCTATAACTCCAAGGAAGAAAAGGTCGGTGATTATACCTTTATAAAAAAATAGTTACTGGCTTGCTTACGGTAACAAATTCTTACCTATTTGTTACATAAACAAAAAAAAGTTTGAAAAAAGAGCAATATAATCCACTGCCAGGAACGAATTAAAGAAGTTTCCGAATGGTCGATTTTGACTTTGTTTGTCTTTACACTTCTATGCATTAACTGACACAATATGAGCACCAAACCATACACATAGAGAAGAAAACTAGAAGTGATATTTAAACTATGTATTGCGCATTGTGATTGAAGCATTCAACAAAGCTGGTAGTTAAAACATTAATCAGAAGTATTTCAATTGTTGGCGCGGCCAGCAATGGATGGTTAGCTTTTCATTGTTGACAAGAATTCGCCTGTAGACTTCGCACAACAATGTGGTGCCGTCCCGTACATGAGACAAATTTAATAACTAAATTTTCATAACTATAACTATAGTAATTTGAATATACTAAGGGCAAGAATGCATTACATATTTCCTTTTAGTGATTTTAGGCATGCCTGAATATTATTGCAGTAAATACATTTTTAATGTGTCAAAATATTTCATTTTTATGGGTGATGTAATTCAGCTACGAAGTATATTAAATAACAAAATAAAATATTTATAGCAATGTTTTGAACATTATGTCGTCAATTGTAATATAAGTACAACATGAGTTAAACGAGAAGAAAGACAAGAAGTGTATAAAATACACGATATTTGATCAGTTTAATTATTGAATGGATTATTCTAAACACTGTAACTGCATTCAAACAAAGTTCAAAAGAAATTCGTTTGCAGTTATTATTAATTTGGGAATGTCTTTGTTAAACGCTTTTAATATTAATAAATTAAAACTTGAATAAAAGCTAAACAACAATTAAATGACTGAAGCAAACATCACATTTCTGAATGTGGTATATCTAAAATGCAATATTTTACCTTTTTATTATGGGCACTGAATTTTTCAAGCTAAATAACAGACTGAAGTTTACTGCTGCATTACTAAGGTAGATCTAAGTTATTTAGAAGTCACACGAGTCTTCTGAAAAGTTTTATGATGAAGGAGGGAAAGGGGAGGTATGTAGAGGAAATGACGCAAGTTGCATTTCGAATAGGATTTGTCACGTGACTGGTGGATAGATATGGCAGACCGGCATTGGTAATTGAGAAGTGTTGCGTGACTTGAGTGTGCAACTGTCCCTTCGGCCATCTTGGTTCCAGGAGTCTTGTCTCGGCAACCCCTTGTGGGAGTTGCCACGCGGGACGTTCGGGTTTTGTTTCTGTTCTCTGTTGACTATGATGTTTTGATACAATGATGGGCAAATGTTTCAAATCTCCCTAAACTCTGAAGATCGCTTCAAGCATAATTATTGTGAATATCACTATTATCATTATTTTGTCCATTCCCCCCTCCCTCTGTTCTTCCATCACTTTTTTTCCATGTATTATATTTTTCTATATCTTTATCCTCCTCTGCGATAGTGTCTATACTTCTTTATTGAGAGGTTGGTTTCCAGACTTAAATAAGCCTAAATAGATGAACTTGTACGGAATCCAAACTTATTTACCAATTGTTTCCCTCTAGTCATCCAACTTCTTGGAACTCGGTAGGGGATGTTGAAAGCTTCAAAGGAAAAGATTGAAGTAAGCAACTTTAAAGCTAAGTCATTTTAGCTCATTTTAATTTTCCACGTGCTTCTTCCCCTCTTTCTTCTTTTTCTCCCCTATGACTTCTTTTGCTTTTCTTCCACTAACTTAATCTTTCTATTTCTACATGTCCTGCTACTCATTTTAGTAATTTTCAATATTTTTTTCTCTCCCTCTAATTTGAACGTTGAATCAGAATCGAGACGAAAGAATTAGCCTCATTCACAATGGAAATTAAACGTAAACTTAATAAAATAATGTGCAACACGTTAACTTAGTAGTATGTAGGCATTCACAATGAAAGACGCAAACGTACGTATTAGCCAAACAGAAATAAGAACAAACGAAGATCAACTAACAGCTGATTGAAAATGGCTGCTTCCGAGCAGACGATAGTAGTATTTATGCATATACAAAGCTCAGTGACTCATTTACTTGGAGTAATATAGATTTCTTATAATGCAATTAATCTTTTGTCCATTGACGTCATTCTGTCTACAGAGTCACTGATCTTCAGCGCTCTCTACCATAACTTACCCTTACACGGAGCATGGCAATCAAGTGCAACTCCTGCTGCTAGCTGCTGCAAGTCCCGAGAGACAGCAGAACTATGTGCATGGGCGCAGTGTAAATGTTGCATGTGTTTTTTTTAACATAATGTAACCTATGCGTTGTCTTCCGTAACTTTTAAATATAAACTGATAGGGGTTGTTAGGCGGGTAAAATGTTGCAACGGTGGCAAATCTGTTCTTATTGGAATTCGCAATTAATTTATATACATATACTAACGCTAACCTAGGGTAAATCCTAGAATACGGTGGACCCAATGGTTTTAGTAAATATAAATTGACAGAGGCAGGTAAATCACTGTAATGATGGCAAATCTCTTTTGATTACAACAAGAAAAAAAAATAAACATCAACTTATAGCGCATTCTGTGCGTGGTACTATTCGTTTGAAAGTCCTATCATCTAGCTATCGCACTACCTTCGGCTCTTTCCGCCGTCTCTCGGGACTTGCAGCAGCAAGATTTGGTTTCCATGCTCCGTGTAAGGATAAATTCTACCATAGAGCTCTACAAACAGAGCAACGATGTTCTGATTGGCTGATTTCTTAAATTTAAGTTAGATGTAGACGCAAAACCTTGAACCTTGCAATCATCTAAGTTTACCTTTATTTTTATGTTTACGTCATTCATTGTGAATGGGGCCTTATCTATTATTATCATCCTTTGCATCAACAAATTTTGCAAAATTTTCATTTACGACGACTATTATTGCCTACATTCATGCTGGTTGGAAATCCTTTGCGAACTCTTCCCAGCATATAACTTCATCGTCTTCATATCCTCATGCATGAACAAAAATTTTCAGCTCCAGAACTGTTTAGTTATTTGTGTACTCGGGTACTATGGTTCATACTTGAAATGAAAGCATTAAACGCATGATGTTCCGAAATTACATATTTTCTGTCCAAAACAATAAAAAAGAATAAGATTTTGTCATGTCCTTCAAACAATTTACTCCGCATTTAAAATTAAAACAAAAAGCCAAATTCTTTAATGCAGCTTGAGTTTTGTGTTTTATGCTATACTTCACATTGAAATGTATTTTATATACAAGATTTTTGCCTTTAATTTCCTTTCTGGTGTTTGCACCTCTCATTTTCTGTTCTAGTTGTCTTTAGAATTGTATTCCATTGCATTTTAATTTTTTTTAAGATATATTTCTCCTAAATTTTATGTACATTTGGCAGTGTCGGTCCTAGTGGTGTAGTGGTTACCATACTTGCCTCCTACACCCAAGATGGGTTCGAACCCGGCCAGGACCGATGGATTTTTTCGGGCGTAAAAATCCTAAGTATGGCTTCCTTCGGAAGGGAAGTAAAGCCGTGGGTCCCGTGTCGTACATTTACGGCACGAAAAAGAACCTCAAGCCTGAAAGAGAGGCCTCTGAGCAAAATTTGTCGGCCGTTTCACGCCCTGAATTGAATGGGACGCTGTTGACCTGAGATGTTAAAGAGCGTCCATAAATAAATAAATCAACAATCAACATTTGGCAGTAAAACATTTGAAACCTGTATATTAAATTATTTGCAACTGTCATTTTTATCTCATTTGTTATTTTCTTCCAAACTGTAGATATATAAAATGAAATAGATTGTAAAATCTACTAACAATATTTAATTCATAGAGTGCTTTCGGATGATGTTCTATTTAACTGTAATAAAACGAGACGGTTATAAAAGTCACTCTTATTTTATTGACAGTGTATTGTTCCATCTTACCCTAGTTCATTTTATAATGATACACACTGCTTACTAATTACCCACCAGCCAATCAGCATTGGTACTCGAGTCACAATGGACAGAAGTATGATTTATTTTCAAGCCGATCACCGAAGGTTCAACTTACTGAAATGACGTGCAGCAGCTGACGGCAAGCAAAACTGGGGTACCGCATCACTTTGTCCGCCATGAATTCCGCTGAGATATAATCGCATCTAAGAAAAGGGCTATTGTTCGGTCATGGCGCCAGCTTTGTATTTATAGTTCTTTGTTAAATAATAATTACATTTTGAACAGTAACATTTAATGCCTACATAATAAAAGTGCATTTTAAAAAGACACTATTAATAATCTGTCATCACTGATTTATTTCGCTTAACCTGCGAGTCGGTTACTGCGCAAGATTCAACTTTCCGTCATAGCTCCGTAACAAGTGTGCAATATTCTATTAGTTTGACTTCAGCATGTTATGAAGTAAATGTTTGTACCAGTAAAGAATGAGATATAATTCTGTATTTAGATCAATTTTGAGGCCCAGTACCAGAATTTGACCGAGATAATGGTTACATTGAACACATCTACTGTGCCCGGCGCACTTCAGGAACAGTCTTCGTTTCATAAACTACCACACAAAGAAAAAATGAAATTATATAAAAAAACACATTTATTACATAGTTGAATTTTAATAAGTCCATCTAGTTCAAAATATTTAAAAAAAAACGGCACTTGTTACCATTTTGACCGTTTAGTTTTTAAAATCCTACCAGACAACACCAAGTCCTTTAAAGAAACCCGCCTGGGGAAAGGTATTTGCTTCATTACACTTCAAAAGGTTCATCTTCATAAAATAAACATATGCTCAAGAATACACACGAGAGTTTGTGTTGAAAAAAAGTACGCATTGTAAATTTTTTACATAATTGTGTGTGAAGTCAAATAAATCGGGAGAATGTAAAATAATTATAAATTATTGCAGTTTAACGATTCGTTCATGTTTAAGTTATTAAACACGACTTCTTTATGTAAAAATGAAAGTCTGTCAAGCAGGAACTGCGTAAACTAAGCGAATTTCTTACCCAATTGATTAACTTTTAATAAAAATGCATGTAAAATCCAAATAATCAATGAAATGAATAAGTTATAGCATTACTTGTGGTATTAGCGGAAGAAAATTAGAACTCTTGCAACCTATAAACACAAAAAGTAATTGTATACTGTTAATTAAATTAAATAAACAACCACTATTAGACAAAGCTATGCTGTGTGAGTATTTTTAAATGTAACCATGCTTATGAAACCTTATGAGCCCTTGTTATCATCTTTACATTCACTAAAAGAGAGAAATAATAAAAAGTTTTAAGTTTCATTGTGTATTAAAGAAGAAGATGTTCATATGTTTCAATAGGTCAAAAACATGTTACTATTTAAAAACAACTACAATGTACAAAGTAAATAAAAACAATCGAAAGTTACTTGGATTTTCATTCGCGTTGAAATTCAATTTAAATGTTACTGTAGTAAAAATATGTTACGAAAACCGTTTTCTGAAGGTTGTTACACAGCATTCTTACGTAGAAATATAATTCATATATTATATTAATATTTCACATTTGCTGTCTCCACGATCATGCTTTTGTTAAATATAAAGCATATGTATCGTTATAAATATGATTTATATGCTTAATTAACCTGTCCTTTTAGTGTAAAACATCATAGAGGAAGTGAAACGCAAGAGATATTTTTTAAATTTTTCTTTTAAATTTTATTTAAATAGCACATATCGAACTGTGTTCTGAAGAAACAAATATTGAAGCCGCTTGAGCGATATTTAATTTTGGGTTTCAGGTAAACCTCCACTTCTAATGGCCCGATTTCCCTGATTTTCAAGAACTATTTTTCTTATTTTATTTAAATCGTATATACAAAGAAAGTTTGGTTGCGAAAAAAAAAACAAATATTAATTCTGCTAGAGCGATTTTAAAAATTTGGGTGTCAAATAAACCCCCCTCCTAACATCCTATTTCATTGATTTTGGGGATCTATATTTCGTATTTTATTTAAATGGTATGGCACATACCGAGTTTCTCTTAAAAATTTTAAATTGCACCCGCTAGAGCGAATTTAAAATTTCACTTTAACTCCCACTAGTTTTTCAGGTATATCCCCACTCCTAATGAGCCGAGTTGCCATTATTTTCGAAAACTGCTTTTATAAATTTGTTTTTAAAAAATATACTGAGTTTCGTTGAGATAAAACAAAATTTTTGGCCGCAAGAGCGACTTTTAAATTTTTGCTTTAGCTTAACCCCCCATCCTACTTTTTTAATTTTGCTGGTTAACGAAATCCACGAATCGTTTGTTAATTGATGATTATATGCCGAGTTTCGCTGAGAAGAAAGAAAAATTGCGACCGTTTTAGCGAGAACAGACACATAAACACACCATACATATATATATATACATACATACATACATACATACATACATACATACATACATACATATTATAGATTTTTTTTTCAATTGTAGGCACGATCAATGCAGATTTGGATACGTTATTAAAAATATTTCCATAGGTACAACCTCAATAGCTTATATTCCTTCGGAGTACACTAATAATGCAGTTTTAAAGCAATTTTAACTACTTTAGCAAATTCACAAATTCGAATATTACTAAACCTTTAAACTTCAAAGAAAACTAAATATGATTTTTCCGATTATCCATGTTAAGAATTTCTCTGTAGCAAATGTTTGCATATCGGTGTTAGAATTGTTTACTTAGTCTGTAGTCGGTCCTAGTGGCGTAATGGTAATACCTGCCTTCTAAACCCAAGATCGCGGGTTCAAACCCGGCCAGGATCGATGGATTTTTTTCGGGCGTAAAAATCTTAAGCATGGCTTCCTTCGGAAGAGAAAAAAGAAAGTAAAGCCGTGGGTCCCGTGTCGTACATTTACGGCACGTTAAAGAACCTCAAGCCTGAAAGAAAAGACCTCTGAGCAAAATTTGTCGGCCGTTTCACGCCCTGAATAGAATGGGAAGCTGATGGCCTGAGATGTTAAAGAGCGTCTGTAAATAAACAAATAAAAAATATGTATAATACGTCATGCACAGCTATTGTATCCTTCCTCGTGATTAGCCGCAATGGAAAATGTTTTGCCAATGGCATTTCAATAAACTGGTAATCCACTGTTCATCTCTTCGGCACACGTAAACGCACCAAGCGTTTAAACTATGCAGCTATCTTAACAAAAAAGCTAACTAATCACGAATGTGGACCTGTTTCCTCGTTAACGCTGGTCAAAACAAATGAAGAACAGTTTACTGAGTCAATACTTTGAACTGTGTTTCGAAAACCAACCGGCAAATGCAATCTTCCCAAAATAAGCCATAAACATGAATTTCGGGACATATGTTTATGTGTACTTTTCTTAATACATTAATATTGTCGAAGTTTTTAAATGTATTTTGATTACGTCCTGTATACGCAATGTCTAGCACTTCCAGGTTGTCGTTCTAGTAAATCCGTATTAATCCAGTTTTGTGGTCATCGCAGTACTTATTGACATTTAAGAACAGCTGGGAGCTGATAAAAGCAAAGTTTTATAGACCCAACACAAACTCCTAACCTGCAGGTACATTCGTAGGAAGTTACATTATCCTCGGCTAGAGAGCTCTTCCTACCTTGTCGAAATTTGAATACAACAATCAAATATTTTATGCTACTATCCTTGCCACCTTATTATATCAAATTGTAATATTTGTTTGCTAATCTATTTAAGAACTAACAATTGTCCCAGGCAAGCTACTGATATATATTAGGGTGGTCCCTAGCTATAGGTGATTATCCAGAAGTTTAAATTGTGCCGCTACCACCCCTTATCTTGTTTCAATGAACAAAAAATGTCTGTGCAAAATTTCAGCTCAATTCGACAACTGGGAGGTGACGCTCATCGACCAAGAAGGTTTGAAATTTTAGTCTCGAAAGTAATTTATTATTATTATTATTATTATTATTATTATTATTATTATTATTATTATTATTATTATTATTACATCATTATGCTAGCTTCATTGTCTTATTTTGTAACAAAAGATGGTGAAATTATTGATGAAGCATTTTTCAATTATTAGTTCAGAACTATTGTTCGTGCTATTACCCGTGCAAGTGTAAAATGACTTTCATGACATGTTTTTCCTAGACTTGTAAAATGGCATCTACTTCTTCACATAGTGTCACTCAAGTTAAGAAAATATTTTTATGTCCCTCTTGGCTTCCAATCAACATCGGTCCTAATGGTGTAGTGGTAACCATGCTTGTGCCTTCTAAACCCAAGATCGCGGGTTCGATCCCGGCCAATATTGGTGGATTTTTTCGGGCGTAAAAATCCTAAGTATGGCTTCCTTCGGAAGGGAAGTAAAGCCGTGGATCCTGTGTCGTACATTTACGGCTCGATAAAGAACCTCAAGTCTGAAAAAAGAGGCCTCTGAGCAAAATTTATCGGCCGTTTCACGCCGTGATTTCAATGGGACTCTGATGACATGAGACATTAAAAAGCGTCCGTAAATAACCTCCTCCCCCAAAAAATCTCCAATCAAATTGTCGGAGCCACACTACCTTCGAACCGGCAAGTTTTTAGCATTTTTTTTTTTCTTTCTACAATGTAAGAGCTGCAAATCTTCGTACATAGGAAAATACAGCATTAGTGGTTCAAGAAGTTACAATTATTTGGCAAAAAGCACGAATTCCCTACTAGGAGAACTGACCACTGGGTTGATAAATTATTCAAACCATTTGAATGGAAAGGTTTACAGGAAAATTTGACTAGAACTGCAGGCAAGGAAAAAGAAAAAGTAGAACAGCGGTTTTTTTTTTTTTTTAATCTCTTTGACATTCTCATTCAGATGCTTTCGGACAGATGAAAAAGGAAAAGGATAAGAATTTTTTAATGTATCAGCGCCAAAAAGGACGACCAGACTGCTTTGTTTATGTAGGTCATAAACTAAAACAATGAAGAAAGGGCTCTGAAGTGCATTACAATGGAAACTGCCAGCAAAAAAAAAAAGGGACTTGTGAAGAAAGGGAATGTTTTGCTATATCAAAAATTGATGTTTCAACATTAAGCATCCAAAGTAGTAATGGTGATGAAAACCCCTCTGTCATCTGTCCGAAAGCATCTGAATGAGATATGTCAAAAAGATCCCCAATAATTTCTCCAAAAATATTTCTATTTTTTTCTTCTTTTTCCTTTCTTGTAGTTCTAGTCATAAATTATGAGGATAATAATCCAGAAATTAGTAATGCTGCTGCAAAAAGAGTATTCCAACTATTTCTAAGTACTTAGTTTCCAAAAATGTGATCCTATGCTTATTTGATAACAATTTTCCAATATGTCTCAAGTTATAATGGGTACAGTCAAAGGTGAAGAAGGGGAAAAGGAAAAAATAACTGAAGAGGTACATTACTTTTTTTCTACCCTTACAAACATGAGTTTTTGTCTGGTATAAAAAATTTTCTTCACGAGATTTTTTATCAGCACAGATTTCCTCTTCAACTTGCATGGATGATACTGCTTAAAAAGTGGAATTAAAAAACTTGAGGAGATGGTTGTTGTGAATGATGATGCAGAAGAAGAAGTCAAACCCGTTTAGGATTGCAATAACATTCTCCAAAAGATAAAAATGATAAACAATTTTTTCACATACCGTTATCAGAGACCTTAAAATAATACCCAAGTGCTACTAAATCCTCTCTTAGGAGAAAATAATGTTCAGTGTTCGTTTGATCACATAAAGCCTTAATTCTATTGAAATTATTGTTGTAAAATGTGTTTCTCTTATAACATTTATATGCGTTATTCAAAAACCTACAATTTCTTAAATTTTCCATGTTATTTCAGAATTTTTCCAATTAAGTTTTGGGAAATTTTATTCAGAATGATTTGAATTGCCTGATGTCCACATAAATTTGTCTAAGAAGAAAAAAGAAAATGCTTAATATAGGGCAGAGTATGCCACTTTTGTACGGAATTAATCAGTGTTTGGGGGTCACTAACTAGTTCCCGATTGAGCTGAAAATTTGCATTTTTTTTTTATTGGAACAAGATATAGGGGTGGGAGCTAAACTTTTAGAAAGTTGAAAAATAAGGCAGCTTTAATACATACATATATATATAAATTAACACCCATATCTCACTACACTACCGGCACCATCTACTGACTTGTCAACCTAAGCCAATCATCTAAGTGTTAAGTACTTACTTATAAATACTTTTATAAATCTTAGCATGAACTACCCACACCACTTAGCGTGTGCATATAGTGAACCTCTAATGCTTAGGTCTGCTCTGGGCGAGATGCCAAGATCGGAAACCTAACCCTATTCTCACTCTCTTGTAAGCTGAGCCTCTTCGTAGCCAACTCCCACTAACATCTGGTTGCTTCGGTGATACCTGACATTCCCTCACCACCCACCATCACCATGGCAGATTCACTGCATGGAAGATGTAGATCTCCTTCGGATGATCATCACCAAGTGAGGAGTGGCGGTGGCGGGGTCACTGGAAAACAAAATTGACGCCCCCATTGGCGTTGGACTTAGACAATAGAACCCAGCCAGCGTGCGGTCAGATACACTACGACTGCAAAGCATCACCACAATGCCACTACCATGCCGCTGCAGCATTCACCACTGCACGACCTGGCTAACCGCTGCAGATACGGTGCCATCAGCAGGGTCTACATCACTACATGGGCCTGGCCTTTTGCTGCTGCAACCCAGGTAACACCTACGAGGTATGTTCATAAGTTTCCGGACTCGCCGATAAGCATTATCGCCTTCACACAATCCTTATCTGGTGTCACACCTTATCTGTTAAGTAAATAATTCAGCTGTAACTTCCGCTCCAGTGTGTTCAGCTGTCCAGATATAGTTACATAAAGAAGACTATGAGTAGAAGATTGTGACATGTTTAAAATAGAGTATCCAGCTGTTATTAAGTTTTTCTCAAAAGAAGGACTTACTCCAAATGAAATTAAGTAGCGATTGGATGGTGTATATGGGAAGCATCCCCCTCATATTCTACCTTAAAAGAATGGGCCAAACTTTTTCGAATGGGTCAATAAAGCATTGAAGACGAAGAACGTGCAGATTGGCCCTTGGAGTGCTCACTCCTGAAAACATCGCTCTTATGGAAGGAGAAATTATGTAATACCGGCGGCTCAAAGTTACAGAAATAGCAGCAGGGTTGGGTTTTTCTAAAGCAACAGTCCTTTGAATTATTCATGAACATTAAACATGAACAAGGTAGTGCAAGATGGCTGCCTAGACTTCTTTCCTCAGTTCAAAAGCAGCAATAGAACATTGTCAAGCATTTTGGAGCTCTTCCTGGCAATGAGAGAGAAGTTCTTCAAACCATTGTTACAGGAGATGAAACTGGGGTCCTCTACTGTGATCCCTTGTCCAAAAGAGAATCAATGGAGTGGCGTAAACCTGGCGAAGCACCGCCTCTAAAGGTCAAGGTCACGCAGTCAACCAAGAAGATCATGGCCACAATCTTTTGGCACTGTGAAGGAATACTCTTCATTGACTTCAAGGAGAGGAACACTACAGTAAATGGGGAGTACTATGCTGGTCTACTGCACAGACTACGTGCTTCCATCAAAGAGAAAAGGCGAGGAAAGCTGAGTGGTGGTGTGCGCCTTCTTCACGACAACGCGCCTGTACACACAGCTCTTGTTGCAAAGGAAGCTGTGAAGGAATGTGGCCTCAAGGAGATGGACAAAATGGTTATGCCGGAAACTAGTCTCGTAGATCAGTGTCGTCATAGCACATAGTAAGATGCCACCTCCGACTGTATGACGTAGGCTCGGTATAGGAAAATGCATTATTTCTGCGAAGGCCCGGAGCCTACTGCCTTACATATTAAGTGAATATTTAAACAGGAGAGTGAAAGGCATGGCGTAGCCTAGAGGCAGGATAAGAAAGGAAAACCTCGCAGATCATAGAGGAAGGCCAAGTTCCTTAGGGGAACAAGAACGCACACAACTTATATAGCTGGGAATATTTATAGTATTACAGGTTACGACCTTTTTATTACATGTAATTAAAATTAGTACTAATAACAATAACAGCAATAATAATGATGACGATTATTTTATTGGCAACATTATTTGAGATTTACGTTTTAGCATTATTACTATAATAATATTTTCTCAAGTTACAAGTGTCACAAAAAGGTTACCTAATAAGTTGAAAACGTGCAACGAAGTTTTGAAAGGAATATTAAAGGGTATATAGCTGAGGAAAAAGTATAAGAATAAAAATTAGTATATGGGGAAAATAATGACTTAAAAGGTAAAATAAATTATAACAAATGTTTGAACCTAATGAGATCTATTAAAAACTTTTATAATCCCTAGTGACTTGTTAATGAGAATTAATGTTAGACGTTATTAACAAACACGATTACATTATTGTTATTTACTTGCTAGCTATCCAGAATAATAAAATGACAACTTGAAAAATTTAGAGAAAGGCAAAAAAAAAAAAAAAAAAAAAAAAAAAAAACTTGAAAATTACGGGAAGTGTGAAGAAACAAAATTAATTGTGTTACTTCAAAAGAAAAAAAAATGAAATATCAAATGAAAATAAAAGTACGAAAGAAGAAAAGAAACTAACAAGTGAAAGAACAGATATAAAAGAAAAGAAATTATGTACTGTCTAATTTGCTACAGAACATTGAAGCCCCACCAATGTGTCAAGCCCACAGTGGTGCTTATACTTTATAAAGACTTAAATCCATGGTTAGTGATATTGTGTCATGGCACTGCCTAAGTAGACATTAATTCCATTTCACTGTGATCTACGCGCTTTTCGAAATATATTCAGAGCTGAACGTCATTCTACAGAGCAAATCAAGGAGAAATTTATAAATTTACCTGCAACTGCGTATCAAAATTGTCACAGCCAAGTCCACTCTTACAACTGCTCAAATAAGTCACGTCTTTCGCCCTTTTGAGCCTAGTCCAAGCCTAGCCATGTTGTGGACATGCTCAAAAGTAATTGCTGGAATGCCACAGATGTAAAGGTCAGGTTGGTTTTATCCCCGGTAGATTAATCCTATCACGTTTCAAAATGCAGCCATACGCAATCGATACGGCAAGTAAGACCTTTTACAAAATAATGTTACACTTTTAATTTATACTTGACAATTTTCTAGAATCGGACTACCTAAAATTTACTTTTACATATATGTTTTATTTATTTATTTCTATTTTTTAATGTTTAAAATATCAAAATGTATTTTTAAAGTTGGTTTCAGGATAAATATACTCTTTGACAAAAAAAATTAATCATCCCCAGATTCTACGTGTCGATCGGAGAAATTAGGGAATGCTCGTAAACGCTGTATTCACAACGCGCATGCAGCGAGTGCACATTGCTGAGGGCGCTTTACCTGTAAACGTAATGGTTACAGTTTAGGTATCTAGAAAGAGTGCAGTGGCAGTGGTCGAACGGTTTAGAAGGCATTGCTCTTCTAGGCTATGCTCCTGTGTTCAAATCCCACACAACATTTTTATTGGTTTTATAAGTGTACATGTAAAAGTACACTTAATGCCTTAATGTCATATTATATTTAATATCATTTAAATTTTATGGCATTGCCTATGCACACATAAAAACGTAATCACAAACTAAAGTATTTTTTTTACTAATAACTAAATAAATACATTAACAGAAACATTTATCTTCTAAAATGAAAACACCTAGAAATAAACACAAATTATTATTGGGTGTAAGAACCCTCAGCATGTATAAACTGCATGGATGATGTCAGATTTCGGATTTCTGCGGTAGTATGACGAGAGGCTACAACGCCCCAGGCTTCTTGAATTGGTGTCCATAAAACACGTTTTGTCCTCATTGCATCTGCAGGGAATGCTTGTGCAACATGTTGTATTTAGATAGGTAAAAGAATTAAGGAATATCATAATATATGTTAAGTTTCAGCTTGCTGTGTACGTGAAACTAATTTATCATAATATGTTACAAAGGTTTATTAAAAAAGTAATTCATACCTTTAAGCGAAGCTACACTCTTAACCACAGCATCACTGCACACTCTGCCACAGAGCTAACGAAAATCGCACCCTAGTCACTGTCTTTAGTGCATGCTTTATAGCATGACCATTGCAGTGGCTACACAGCTTTGCTGAATATTTTATGAACCGAGATGTCACAAGTAGGACTTAGAAGAATTTTGTGTTCAAGAGATGGCTCAATTTTTTTTTTTTGTCAAAGGATGTCTTTTATCTGAAAACAACGCAGTCTTCAATTTAATGTATACTAGGCGTATTATTAAGATTAAGTTAATTTAATGAATATATACTAAACTGAACTGTGTTACTGCGCAATAACAAACATCAAATTAAACAGCGATTTCTTAAAAATTGTATGGAAAGGATGGTGTAAACCAGAGCATGCAATTTCGGTACTTTAGCCATGCTCAAGGCTGACCCTTTATGCCTACATCCCTAATGGGGGCACCCCCGGGAGGAAGGGATGATGTGAGGAAGATCCCAGATGACGCAGATAGGGCCCGTAACATTTTTCCAGATAGAACATCCCAACGCCGGTGACTCTGAGTTATTATTATCCCTCAGAAGGTCTGCTTCCATTCCAGACGCCAGGGAGAAATCCTTCCAAAGCGCAAAATACCATAGCATTAAGTATTCGCTTAAGTGGCATGGGGAAAACATGAGAAAATCCCAGCCAGGATAGCCGGGCAAAATGAACTCCAGACCTCTCGAGAGAGAGTTTCAAACATTACTTCCTGAGCTATCCCGTTCGGTTATGAATAAGGTCCAAACAATTTAAAAGATGTGCCGAGTTAGAAAATTCAACCAGTGCTTACATACCAGTAGCATAAGAATTAAAGTGCATTCTTTTGTGTTTATTACTCCAATTTTGATGATAACTTACATTGACTCATGAATTTCATATTAGAAACAAAAAATCGCAAACGACTAAACATTATAATAAACGTTTGAGTTATATATTGTTATAATCCTATTATGAACAAACTATCGAAAATCAGTATGAGCAAATATATAAAGAATACGTGTTAAAAGTAATAATACATTTTTACAAGGTTCATGTAACGGTAGAGCTGGAATTAAGGAGACATGACAATTTAAACACGCCAACAATAAGATTTAATTTGGAACTGCACTATTCGCTTGTGACCATCCACAATATTTAAAAGTAAATCAAACACATTCAGAATTCTCTGTTAGAATGCATGCTTGAGATTATTAATAATAATGAAATTATGCAAGAAATAAATCATTCAAAATTTGAGGACATGTCAGATTTGCCCGCAAGTTCCAATTGGTTGGTATACAAGTATTGCAATGTTTGTTGGAGGAGGCAGTAGAAATGTTTGGAACATTTTCAGTTCTTCTAGGAACCCATAGAGTATTCTAAAAGAACTATTTCAGTGGCACCATCATAACATATCGCTACAGGTGCTCAAGGTCGTTAAGGCGTGGACTCGTGAGCGGGAGGTCTGCGGTTTGATTTCCACCAGGACCGTTCTTCCTGACAGGTTTTTCTCCCGATTTTACTCAGTCCTCATAAATAGCAAATGTGGGGAAGTACCCTATACTTAGGCCTGAAACGTTTTCTTCCTTAAAAAAAAATTCATTCAATTTATCATTTCATGTATCATCAGTGTCCACCGCCTGTGGTGCCTCAACAGTAAACACCGTTCAAAAAAAATTCATGACTTAACCATCATATCCGGTAGCACATTGTCAGAGACAGTGTTTCTTTCTTAACGATTTCCATCACGACTTCCTTGTTTCAACCTTCACTGCCTTAAACCCAATGCCTGTTTTTGCGGCACCTGAATGGCATAACGTAGACAAAATTGTTCGTATGTGGATTTACATGGTTTATTGCCTGCTGTTGTCCTTAAGTCAAACATTCCACTCATTAATATGTACTACTAACTTCTAAAACAGTTTAGACTCATCTACTCATGCGCACAAATATATATAAACATTTCCTTACTTACTTCCGAGTACGGTTTACGTGGCTTACCCTTTTAATAAAAACAGGTTTACAGCTGGATCTTCTATCACTTCCTCTATTAACTTATTGCACCTCTCCACTCATTGGTGATAATGGAGGTGATATTCGTTTATAAAATATGTTGGTTACAAATATAACTCATCCATATCGCAGGGTCCAGGGTCGCGTTATTACTAAGAAGTACATGAAATTGCACAAGTCAATTTTAACTCTTAAGGAACAAATCATTTATATCTTTCTTTAAAAAAAAAACCAAATAAAAATTTAAGAAAGTTGGAATATAGAGAAAATACATAATTAAAATGGAAAGAAAAGAAAAAGTACAAAAATAATACACATAATGTATAAAACACAAAAGACGAATAAAAATACGTTTTGATAATGACGGAATAATCAGTTCATAGAAGGCTTGCACCGATTATTGAAACAATATTGAAAATATTGTTAATTTGACCATCTTTGGGAATTATACTTTTTAATGCTCTACAGATTTCTCTTCTTATCCTTTAATCCTTTATCCTTT
>CM060845.1:112050000-112072500 GCA_030762175.1 Metallyticus violacea | reverse complement strand
ATGAGTGCATTAACAAAGTATCGTGACATTCCTTCAAAATAGGTCTGATGCTTTCAATTCCAGGCACGTAAGTAGTAACAAGGTTAATGAAGTTCTTATTAGAAGTTTTAGGTTTGCATTGGAAAGTTTTGTGCGCTAGGATTATACGGGAATTTAAAAGAGAGGAAGGATAATTTTATATATATATATATATATATATATATTTATTTATTTAATGACCTAGTAGAGCGACGATGTTAAAGACATTAAAGATGACGTTTGTAGAGACGAGACTTGGTAAATATTTTAAGCATCCCAGCAATCTATCTCGTCTTAATTTTCCACTCTCTATTGGATTATTAAAATCTGCTCGTTCATCGTACTACCTGCCTCTCAATACGGTAAGCGTATTGGTAACCATTTCCTGATATATGACAGAACGAGCATTTTCCCATTTTCTTGATACGAGGGTAGGTCCATAAGTTTCCAGTCTAACCATTTTCTAGGTATGATAAAGACTAAAACTATATTTCGCTTTCACTACAGTTACCCCTTATTACAATACACTTCTCACAACTTTGAATTCATTTCAATCCCCCTCCAAAAATAGAAGTTTTGTCTGCAAAATGAGCATAAACAGCATTCACAACTTCTTCGTCACACATAAATTTCCTTCCTGGAAAGTCCTTCTTGAGTTTTGAAAAGAGGAAATAGTCACTGGGAGCTAGATCTGGGCTGTAGGAGGATGATCGATCTCTTGTAACAATGGAGAAGGAGATTAAATAAAAGCTCATAATATTGTTGTTGTGATAAATAAATGTTCTGAAGTCATATAAAATCATAATATTAATTTATTTTTAAAATTTCGCTTCTGGCCTGGAAATAAAAGTACTCTGCAAATATTAGCATTATATTACATGAATAAAATGGAAAGGAAAGTCATTTACGTGATTGTAAGCACTCGAAAGAGAGTGATCAAAACAAATTATTCTTAGTTGGTCGTTAACAGAAAGTACGCACAGGAAGATATCTGCGTAAATGAGAATTAACACACATTGGGATACCAGTGACATATTTTGAAGAAATTTCTTTTGTTTTAACCTTTTTTGTTTTAGAGTTAGCAGTAAACAGATATTGAACAGTAAGAATTTGATTGACTATTTCACTCATGTGACGTCATCTTAAGATCGACCAACGAAACAAAATTTTAATCTTGATCAATTACAGCTGAATTGCATAGTTAGATTATAGAGGAAAAAATTATCAAATCCGTTTAATCACGCGACATGCATTTGTTTTGTAATCAGTGTAGCCAACTCTATATCTCTACTGTGTAATTCCTGAATATGTATCACTGACCACTTTTGCTAGAGGCGGTGTTAAGATATGGATAGCAAACAAAAGCATAGACAATCGACAATCATAATGGAGGGTTCTTCAAAGCGTTTTGGTGATGTGTCAAACGTTCAAATTGATCTTATCATTAGGAATTCCAAGCCACAGAACACAAAGAAAAATAGAGACTGTATATTATCTTTCTTTTTTCCTCAGTTGGTATTACAAAATAGAACGGTAGCGATTGTAATAGTTGGCTATTGTCCATTTCAGTCTCACGGTTATTAGAATAGATATTCATATGTATAGCATTTCATACAAGTGTTAATATTCTATGCGCGAATTCCAAATTATATCACTTTTATTCTTGTTCTATTCATGAAATTGTCCTAAACACTCTTCTCTGTTGGCATTACTGACAATCAGCATTCTTCCATCGCAGGATTGCTTGAAAAGGTTAAGTATAAATATAGATTATTACAATTTTGTAAGTCAAGTTTAGAGGAAATTTTAAATTCTTATTTTATTCGTGAAATAGTCCTAATAAATATCACTTGTAATAATAATTATTCGGATACTGCGCTGACTATAGTTCTCGTATAATAACATTTTGTTCCCCGTCCTTCTCTCTCTCTCTCTCTCTCTCTCTCTCTCTCTCTCTCTCTCTCTCTCTCTCTCTCTCTCTCTGTAACTGGAGGCGGGTTACACTCAAGTGTTATTTCAATAAAGAGCTCTTCACTTTCGAACAGAACGATATCCTTTGATCATGTAAGCGCAGCCTTTTCCGGTCTGCACACGTGCCCTGTATTTGTTGAACTGGGCCTATACCTGCGCTCGGACACGCCTTCTTGTTTCAAATGTCACTCTCCTTCCAAGGTAAGGAACCCCATACCTACATTTTTCATGGATATCGTCTCTTTGTCTATTCTTCAATAGCATATGTTGCCTTAATACTTTTACAATTGCCCTATGGTCTCAACTTTGCTAATATAAATAAAACATTATTTTCTGCTCTATTATTAGACCACAGAAAAATGGAAATTTGCGTGATCTTTAAACCTTATAAATGCAATTTTAGTCGCTATTCATTCATCAATAAACTAATTTTAATTAATTTCTTCAGAGTAATAATAATAACTTAAATATTTCTTTCCAAGAATGGAAATATTAAGCCATTTCCAAACTACTATATAAGAAATCCTATAACAACTTTGAGCAGTATTACCATAGAAAAAATACAGAACCCATAACTCTGTTCCAAATCTCAATCAAAAATTTAGTTGGGGCTATGGAACAGAGATCTTTAAATATAAAATAAAACCAACACAAAAATAATAAGATGCAGGCTGCGTGCAGATATATACCTGTAGACGTAAAAATGTTGTCATTAAAAACAGAAGGTTAAAAAGATAACGAAATATACTGACTGACTGAAAGCATCTTGCAGATAGTAAAAGCATACAATTAAATATAATAAATATACACTGTCCCATTGCTACTACTTTTTTTTTTTCCAAATGTGAAGCTATTTGAATTTTGGGACATACTATATATATCCCAATTATTTTCATGCAATGTTACCAGGTTAGATATACAGAATGCGGAAGAAGAAGAAGAACAATGATCCATTTTAGACCGTGTGCTATTGTTGGTCACAGCTTGTTAGAGAGCTAATGTTTGTACCATCGATCATGTGTTCAGTTGTTGAGATATAGTTGCATAAAGAAAGTTATGTAAAGAAGATTGTGACATGTTCGAAATGGAGTATCCAGCTGTTATTAAGTTCTTTACAAAAGAAGGACTTACTCCAAATAAAAATAAACAGCGATTGGACGGTGTATATGGGGAAGCATCCCCTCATATTCTACCGTAAAGAATGGGCCAAACTTATTCAAATGGGTCCAGAAAGCATTGAAGACGAAGAGCGTGCAGTCGCGCTCTTGGAGGTGCTCACTCCTGAAAACATCGCTCTTGTGGAAGGAGAAATTATGGAAGACCGCGCCTCAAAGTTACAGAAATAGCAGCTGGATGGAGCCTTTCTAAAACAATAGTACTTCGAACTATTCATGAACGTTTAAACATGAATAAGGTTAGTGCAAGATGGGTGCCTAGATTCTTTCCTCAGTCCAAAAGCAGCAACGAGTCATCTTTTGTCTGGAATTTTTGGAGCTCTGCCGTGGCAACGAGAGAAGTTCTGCAAACCATTGTTATGGAGATGAAACTGTGATCCTCTACTTGTCCAAAAAAGGATCAATGGGGTGACGTAAACCTAACGAAACACTGCCTCTAAAGGTCATGGTCACTCAGTCAACCAAGAAGATCATGGCCACAATCTTTTAGCACTGTGAAGGAATATTCTTCATTGACTTCAAGAAGAGAAAACACCAAAGTAAATGGGGAGTACTATGCTGGCCTACTGCACAGACTACGTGCTTCCATCAAAGAGAAAAGGCGAGGAAATGTGGTGTGCGCCTTCTTCGCGACAACGCGCCTCTGTACACAGCTCTTGTTGCAAAGGAAGCTGTGAAGAAATACGGCTTCAGGGAGATAGACCATCTACCCTACAGCCCAGATCTAGCTCCCAGTGACTATTTCCTCCTCTCGAATGTCCTTCGAGGAAGGAAATTTAAGTGTGACGAAGAAGTGATGGATGCTGTTTATGCCCATTTTGCAGACAAGACTTCTGACTATTCGGGGGGGGGGGATTGAAATGTTAATTCAAATATGTGAGAAGTGTATTGCAATAAAGAGTAACTATATTGAAAAATGAAATAAAATGTTTCTCTTTATCATACCTAGAAAATGATTAGGCCGTAAACTTATGGACCTACTACCCTCGTACCTTACAGAACATGCTGGAACTGCATTATGTCCTTGGCTAAGCAAGATTCATTTAAAAAGATATCTGATTGTCGGATTATGTTCTGCTATCCGAATGTTTCTGATTTCATCAGCAATGTTTGTTTGCATTCTGAAACCATTTGCTACTTAATTAATCAGCTAATTAATTTTACGAATGGTTTTGATTTTTGCAAGTTCAGCCTATTTTTTTTTTTCTTTTTCTTTTCTTATTTTGCTCTCTCTCCCCACCGTTGTGTGCATAATATCATTAATTGCAGTCCTGAAAGTAAGCAATTGATCAGAATATCTGTGAATGAATTCTGCACTCACATGAGCAGATTCGTATTTATAAGTAGCGTTTACTCATAAAAATGCGTTGCTATATAGTGGCCATCTAACCATCTTCTTGAATGAACACATATTACCGAGAAACAGGGAGGAAATGGGGTTCCGTAAAGGGCATTCAAGAACTAACAAAGCACAGAGAGTATAGTTGAAGTAAGAACGCCATTGACTGTTACACCTGGTAGCCAAGCCGTGAAACACAGCAGGAGCAGGCGAAAATTTATTTAAGTAAATGAATACACGCATATGTGGATAATACATTTGACTGTGTAATTCCCATAGAATCCCCGATACATATACAATTAAACATTCTAATTACAAAGCATTGAACTAGCTTTCAAATCAATTTAATTATTAATATATATTTAAAATGAACTACTAAAATAAACAGAAAGGGTCTCCTTAAATAGAGTTGTAGCAAAACAAGTAGGTCAGTCGAAAAGGTTACCCAAAAAGAGGTAAACAACTTTCAAATTACTACCATGTGGAATTCCGGAAGTGAATGTCGACTATGAAAATGTTTCAGAGGATGAAATGGCATACTGAATCAAAATCATTATGTTATTTGAACTTAATCACCGCAATGTTGACGCGAGGTTGTAAGGTGGCGCCCTTATGGGGCCTCTCGATTGCTACGAGGTTTACCCGTTAAGAATGCAGACTGCGTCACTGAATTTATAGACGGGGGAGTTACAGTCCGTGCAAGGCGCATCTACTCCAACAGTCTTTGGTTTCTTTGCTAGTCTTTAAGGTTCGTTTTTACTAAAGAAGCGCCACAGGCTGTGTACACTTATGAAACATGAGATGAAATGATAAATTGGAAAGGAATTGTTTGAAGGAAGGTGGGCAGAACAGAGAGTACGGTTCTGACCAGTTTTGAACCGCAGACCTTCCGTTCACGGTCCGCACCTGTGAACTCGGCCGCTCGTGTGGGTTTTATAGCAAGTGAGAAAACTGATTACGTTAGGTTTATTTTATTTAAGGACGCTCTCTATCAGCTTTGGAAATCAGCGTCTCATTCAATTCAGGGCATGAAATGACTGGTAAAATTTGTTAGAAGCCTTATCTTTCAAGCTTGAGGTTATTTCGCTTCTTTTACTTTCTAAATTTACGATATGGAGCCATTAGAGAAAGCTGGCAGTAAAAGTGAAAAATAAATACACTCTTGAAACAATGAAGTTAAAATAACAAGCACTAGAGAAGCAGATATTGGTATATATATCACACCTCATGTTTGGTTGAACAGGATTAGCGTTTCACCACTCATAATGCGGTGGAAAAGCGGTTTCACCGGCAACTGCGTCCTTCGCGAAGAGCATTGCAATAGAGCTGGTGCCTGAAAGGTGCAGATGATTATTTGTAGGCTCTCAAACTGTCATCTACATGCTGTCACTGGGATGTAGTGTTTATTGTCCAATATGTTCGTTACAAAACACCTGTCTATGACTCATTTGAAAAACTTTAATAGCCAGCATTGTTTTGAGTAGAACTTTTGTATCCCATGTCATTCTATGCAAATATTAAAACAAATCACCCTGCTGTAGCAATTGCAGTGAGGGATGGGTTGAAGATCCTGTGGCCAGAGGTAGAACAAGAAGATAAGTTCGGTTGCTGCTGACGACAGTTCTAACTGCATGTTAAAAGCGGCCGAATGTTTGAAAGCTTTTCATCATTCTTGAATGTCATCAATCTATCTCACGAGCTTCTTAGGGAAGCTGCAGAAATTCGGGAGTAGCAATATATTGTTAGAAAATTATAAGAGCACTGTGGAAGGCATTGAAACATTGGACGAACGCGAGAATGTCTCAATTGTTAATGCAAAATGGCGCTACATTCAAGTTCTGCTGCACCTAAAGACTGATTTTTCATTCAACAAATTGGAAGAAGCAATTATGGCAATGATGGAAGTGCTTCAAGTCATTCAAGAAATGAAGGCCAGGCGGGGCATCCATTGACAAAAACTTGGAAGTTGTTTTTTGAGACTTCTGTAGATTGTGAACTGAATCAGATTTCAAGAGAAAAGTGGGTCATATTTTTTATGGTCACAAGGTACAAGAAGAGTTGCTTTGGAATCCTAAGGTCATCGCGGACAAGAAGTTGGCATCTCTTATCAATTCATGTAACGCGGAGAGCAGTTTTTTCCACATTCTTTAATAGAACACAGAAGATGGGTTACTCTTGAAAATCTGTCTTAAGTATTTCATTGTGTGTCATGTTAAAAGCATTAATATGTAGTTTACAGTTAGTACAATAAAGGCACTGGATTATCAGTTGCAACTACAGAGGATGCCAAAAATGTATACACACTTCAAGCAAAGAAACAAACTATGTTAACACAACAAAACTGAATTCACACAAACAGAAAATGTTGAGCATAGTCATCTTAGACTTCTACGGTTACAACAGTTGTTCAAAATGCCCACCGTCGGCGTCGATGCACTTCTGAATACGTTGAACTACTGATTGAGCAACGTATGCGAAAGTGTCCTCAGCGATTGCAGCACATGCCGTTTCAATTTCTTCCCGAAGTGCTGCCAGTGTAACTTGTCTGCTCATATCTGCCCTTGTGTTAATCGCATACGGCACCATGAATTTCATATTTGTCTGGAATGCGTGTAACTGGTACTCGCGTTGGCGGTTATGTTCTGTACACACCTCTCCATTGCCTTTGAAGTTCATCAACATTCTCGGCTCCATTTTGTTGTAACAACACTAGCATGACGTAATGTGAGTCACATCTGTTTACAGAACATCATACAATAATCTTGGCCTCATTTGTTCATGTTGATTTACAATAATCTTGGCTTCATTTGTTCATTGTTGATTTACCTGTCACTAGCAACGCTATAATAATGTATGTCACATTTATTTACAGAACCCGGCCAGGACCGATGGATTTTTTCGGGCGTAAAAATCCTAAGTATGGCTTCCTTCGGAAGGGAAGTAAAGCCGTGGGTCCCGTGTCGTACATTTACTGCACGAAAAAGAACCTCAAGCCTGAAAGAGAGGCCTCTGAGCAAAATTTATTGGCCGTTTCACGCCCTGAGTTGAATAGGACGCTGATGACCTGAGATGTTAAAGAGCGTCCATAAATAAATCAATCAAAAAAAAACATTTATTTACAGATCATCATACAATAATCTTGGCTTCATTTGTTATTGTTGATTTACAATAATCTTGACTTCATTTGTTCATTGTTGATTTACCTGTGACTAGCAATACTATCATAATGTATGTGAGTCACATCTGTTTGCAGAACATTATACTACACATTAATGTTGTTTTTTGGTCCAACTTTGAAATATATTAAATAGATATCTGCTGTGAAACTGTGTATACATTATTTTGCGTGTTTTAATTTGTTTGCATGAAAATCTCCAGTGTCCAAAATGAAAAAAATTAGTCGATAAAAACGTAAAACGTGGATTGAATAAACTTTTAATATTTTAGAATGAAAAATTCCAAGCTACATTATAATATGAGTTTTTATAATATCTATATTCAATAATCAGTGCTGTAATTTATTAAATACGGAATCTTTTATTCTTCTTCTCACGCGTTTGGCATGTGAACCTCACAATGGATTCTTTTTCTCCTTGTTTGGCGGAAACGCAACAATAAATACTGCCTGGAACAAAAATATATGCGTATTCAAATAACGAATATGTTCTTGTTCATTTATAGCTGAGTACCAATTGAAATTCAGAACTAAATTCTACGTCTCATAAGAGAAGTTTTGTTGAGGCTTTCACATAAAATTATTTCACAACTAAACGAAATTAAACGCAAACACTTTGTTATTTTTGATACCCAGTCTTTAGTCAGACTGCCTTTGATGTTGAGTAAATTTCCATCTTGACTTTATAATATTAGATAAACAGAGTTAAGTGAAGCTGTCAAATGAAAGTGATGGTGAATTAAGTGTTCATCATCTTCGAACTGTTACATAAAATGTTTGCCGCGAAAAGAGAGAAAGGGACATAATAATGTAAATATGATGCGACCTATTTGGAGTTGAAATGTATGTAGTGTGGCGATGAATATAAACTCAGATCTCAGTGCTATGTTAGGAGGTTATCTCAAATGAAAGGAAATAAATTAAGAAGGTACTGGGAAATATGCATGGGAGGCAAAGAGATATTTTTGCGCGTGTTCGTGATGTAAACCAGGTATACCGCTGTATTCATAGCGAGGTACTGGCAGCCTGGCGAGTGGTATCAAAACAGTTTTGAACTCTGCAGTTAAAGTTCATAACGGCTCTCTCATTGAATATGAGAACGTTTACAGTGCGAAATAAATCGTGAACATAACCAGAAAGTCATTAGCTTTCAAGGGTTTATAAACTGCCTTGTAAGTTTTTTCGAGTTTAAACAACAAGTTTTACTGTTTTAATGGTTGTAGGGGTAATATTGTTCCGAATGGTTTATCCAGCACTTAGGTTCTTGTTGCATTCATTTATTTTCTTTATCATGACTAGTTGCTTATAGTTTCTGCCGCTAGATGACACTACGTATATTTTACTGCAGTTAAAGGAGATTTGCTACTTTTTTCCAGTTATTATACGCACAATTCGCTATCAATTTATAATTACGAAAAGAAGGCGAGCGTAGACCGTCAGGCCGTAGCCTGACACACAACCAACCATTGAGTCCATCGGTTTCTATGATTTACCCGAGGTTAGTGTGTGTTTGTATGTGTGTATGTGTGTGCATGTGTGTGTGTAAATGAATTAATAGCGACTTTCGTTTTTTCCGATTTTCCGCTAAAAATGAGCTAGAATTTTTTTTTATTTGTTTTATTTACGGACGCTCTTTAACTTCTCAGGTCATCAGTGTCCCATTCAACTCAGAGCGTGAAACGGCCGACAAATTTTGCTCAGAGGCCTCTTCTTTCAGGTTTGAGGTTCTTTATCGTTCTTTATCTAAACCCAAGATCGCGGGTTCGAACCCGGCCAGGACCGATGGATTTTTTCGGGCGTAAAAATCGTCAGTATGGCTTCCTTCGGAAGGAAAGTAAAGCCGTGTCGTGCATTTACGGCACGAAAAAAGAACCTCAAGCCTGAAAGTAGAGGCCTCTGAGCAAAATATGTCGGCCGTTTCACGCCCTGAATAGAATGGGACGCTGATGACCTGAGATGTTAAAGATCGTGCGTAAATCAATCAATCAATCCCTTAAGCATACTTGATTCAGCTTTGAGATCACCTTCTGAACAAAGGTGTTCCATTGCAAATTGTCATCTATCCATACTCAAAACTTTAACGCTGTTTACATGGGAAAATGTTTTGTTTTCAAGTTCTGTAAGAGGAATGTATGAATGTGTATTTCTTAGATAGCGAAAAGATATTGCTTGTGTTTTTTTCTATATTCATTACAAGTTTACTTTTCTGAAACCAGTTAGGTAGTTGATTCTCCACCTCACTTATATTTGTGTATTTAATTTTTCTCACCATTAAAGGAAAGATAGTGTCATTTGCAAATAGGGTTATCTCAGTTATATTAATTAAGCAGGAAAATGGAGTCCAATAGTGCATTTCAATAAAAATCTATCGGCTTCTAGCACATGTACCAAAAAGATTAAGTAACCGGAATAAGATGAAAATTGTCATAGCTATAAAAACGATGATGACGGCCCGCTAACCATTTTACGTTTAGGCGGTCTTCCCCATCAAAGCAAGGGCTGTATTTCTCCAGTAATTGTCATTCCCTCTTTTCTCTTCAAGAATAAATCGACCCCCCTGGGACCTCTACAAAACGAGAAACCCTTCCGCTATTGACATGTACTAAAGCAGCCTTTAAAAGTGGTAGGCAATTTCAGGAGTGTCAGTTGTACCACTTAAAACCATGTTACCTTCTGATTATATGAAGTGGAGATTCGGGTTACAGAGCGGACGAGTCTTGCAGGATAATGGACTGGGTTCAATAGACATGGGAGGTTTCCTTTAAATTTAATCCTGTGGCAAAAGTGTACACCCTTCCGTTTTCATGCCAAAAGAATACCACAAAGAGATGAGGGTGCTGTAGCCGAGTTTTGGGTCGAAGGAGGCCACCTAGCTCATTATTATTATTGAAAGAGAACACCTAGTTCCATTATACTGGAGTTAAGGCTTTGCTCTCTCAGAAAAAAGGTGTACATAGCACAATAATCTTTATAGAAAGGAAAATTGTTCTGGGTCCCACATTGCTTTTCCTAGAAACATTTGTACCTTGTAAAAAGAATATAGATACTAAATTATCGCACTTGTATTTTAAATATTTAGCGCCCACAAGCAAGCAAAATAATGTTTGATGCACATTTACTTTGTGTGCGCTTTTATAACCGTTCTTTATAAAATATGTTTTCTCAAACGTTTCCCACTTTTAGAGAATTATTTGAAAAATTTAATTACATATAACTTTCATTTAATGTTTGTGCTAATACAATTCATAACCAAATTGCTATTTTTAAAACCTGTAATAAGGTAAAAAGTACATACTAGGTGTAGTTTATATACATACGAGTATTTGTATGCATTAAAACGTCCGAGCTCAGAAATAGTCCTTGAAATTATTCAGCAACACAATTCAACTATTTTTCCCCATTGTGAGTGCAGTGAATACACTTCTATTAAGTCTGAAACATATGGATGTAAGTATGTAACAGTGCGTCAGTTGCAGAGGTAAAGAGTGTACTATTTTTACAAACATATTATCTGCTTTTTTATACTACAGGGGGTGCAAAAAATGTATACACGCTTCAAGCAAAGAAAAACTGTGTTAATATAACAAAACTGAATTCACACAAACAGAAAATGATTAGCACTAATCATCTTAGACTTTTACAGTTACAACTTTTGCTCAAAATGCTCATCATCGGTGTCGATACACTTCTGAGTACGTTGAACTACTGATTGAGCAACGTTTTGCCAAATTGTCCTCAGCGATTGCAGCACATGCCGTTTCAATTTCTTCCCAAAGTGCTGCCAGTGTAGCTGGTTTTCTACGGTATACAACATCCTTAAGAGTTCCCCATGGGTAGAAGTTCAACGGAGTTAGATCCGGAGAACGCGATGGAAACTCAATCGGACCTCTTCGTCCTATCCAGTGCCTTGGAAGATTGTCATCAAGGCACGCACGTACATCTCGGTAGTAATGTGGTGGTGCACCATTCTGTTGGCAGATCTCTCAGATCTGTCTTTGTGAACATCGCATACGGTCTCAAATTTGTCTCGAAAGCGTGCAATTGTCACTCGTGTTGACGGTTCTGTTCTTTACATACGTCTCTGTTGCCTTTGAACTGCAACAACATTCTCGGTTTTCCAGCACCACTTCAAAATTGCTTTCCGCTGTTCAAACGATAACTTGATAACCTTGATTCCATTTTTTTATAACAATACTATCATAATGTACGTGAGTCACATCTGTTTACACAACATCATGCTACACTTTACTGTTGTTTTTCGGTCCAACTTTGAAATATATTAAATAAATATCAACTCTGAAAGTATGTATACATTTTTGACACCCTCGGTATTAATAGTCGCGCATGATTGAACAGCTTATGGGAAAATAAAACAAACAATGCAAATAAAATAGTTTCTTAAGAAGGTTTTCTTCATTGAATAGTTTATACAAGAAAGTGGAAGGAAGGTTCTCACATACCTTCCACCTGGTTATATGTGTGGTTAAAGAACCCCTACAATAAATCATTTCCACGACTGTGTGTGTCCACAGGTTTATTTCTGGTACTTTTCCTTCACTTATCTCTTACCTTTGCTAAGAATTCCCCATCTTGTTTATTTTCTCTGCCCTTGTATCTGACAACATATTAATTGCTACTATATCTTGTAGTTTATTCCATTTTTTATCCCAGATACTATCTCTTCAGGTTTTTACCATTTCACATTCTATTAGACAATGGAACACATTATCCATTGTCCCGCATATAATACATCATTTTTTAAATGTTTTCTTAATTATTTTAGAAATAATAACTTTGTACATGCAAGACCTACTCTTCCGAATTGATCACAATCATCTATATATTTCTCCCTTCACCAATTTCTTTTAACTATTCTATATAAATCTTAAAAACTTTATCCTCTAAGGAGCCCAAATCTTTTGTTTCTCTATATCTTCTACCCTCTGTGTCACTTCTTCCCAATATCTACTGATGTTTCTTTCACCCAGTCCCACACATACACCGCCACTGGTGGCCGAGGTCGTAAAGGCGCGTACTCGTGAGCAGGAGGTCTGGGGTTCGAATTCCGCCAGGACCATCCTCTCTTACTGAGGTTTTTTCCAGGTTTTCCTCAGCCCTCAACTTGTTGTAGTTTCTGCGTCAATTATACAGCTTATTTTGCCTGCCCCAGCGGAGCTAACGCCTCTTTATATATTCCAATCAAATTAACTAAACGTTGGCTTCACCAAGCAAAGGGGGTCACATAAACACGGACAGGTCTCGCGTCTTGCTTTAAAAATTCAAAATATACATCTACTATTGGTTGACTCAAATACACCTGACAATGCATGCCACCCGCTATTATTAAAAGTTTCAAATGTTTGTTTACATTGGTTGGTTTAAAGTTAACTGTACAAACGACTCGTGAGTTCATTGCTATTAACGTATTCGAAAGCCTGAACATTATTATTACAACTGACCAATAGAAAGTCTTTTAAGGACTGGCATAGCACTTGTCCTTTTCCTTTGTATAGCGATTTATTGCTTCACTATCTCTGCCCTGTTTTTGACTGGGCTACCATAGACAGTTACACCAGAGAACTTTCTTTTAGACGGCGTACAATTAATATATTAAAGTTATGCCTCAAGATACACATAATATATACATTATAATTAAAATGCACAAAATATAATGATTAGGCTTACATTATATACATTTTTATTTCAATGAGGGTGGGCCGTAGGAAATGTTTTAATGTGTTTTCAACCACTCCTAAAATGTATTTCAGCTGAAGGAGCTAATTTTATCTGCATAGTGATACACTGTGTTAGTTGTTAGTGGACAAGCGTCATCTCCAACAACAAAATAAAAACATGCTTTTTCTCGACCATTCAAGGGGATAGGGAGGTGGAATTCCTTGGAAACCTAAATTGAGATACTGGAAGCAACCATTTGCGTCTACCAGAGTCATTAATATAAAGCTAAGCATTCCTTTGTAATTATAAAAGTGACTTCCAATATGCGCTGAACATCATAGCAAAATATGTTTTCCATCTTCTTATTAGGTCGGTCCTGGTGATGTAGTGGTTACCATACTTACCTCCTAAACCCAAAAACGTGGGTTCGAACCCGGCCAGGATCGATGGATTTTTTTCGGGCGTAAAAAGCCTAAGTATGGCTTCCTTCGGAAGGGAAGTAAAGCCGTGGGTCCTGTGTCGTACATTTGTGGCACGAAAAAGAACCTCAAGCCTGAAAGAGAGACCTCTGAGCAAAATTTGTCGGCCGTTTCACGCCCGGAGTTGAATGGGACGCTGATGACCTGAGATGTTAAAGAGCGTCCATAAATAAATCAATCAAAAAAAATCTTCTTATTAGGAGCAGACATTATACAATAAACATACACAGGTTTTATTCTGTACCATATTTCTCCTTACGTTCATTGTTAAAGCTGTAAGTTCTTTGCCTTTTAGCCATACTTTTTTTTTTGTAAATAGTACTGGTAAATAACTGAATAATTTGAAGTGCAATCATTAAAATACACTGATAAACGTACATCACGTTGAAAGTTCAATGTAGACAACTACTAGTCGCCATACAAGGTACATATGAACTGAACTAGAGCCTACAATGAAGTAACCTCTCTTAACACTTCACAAGTAATTCTGAATGTTGGTGATGACAGAGAACATTGCAAGACACCTTTGTTGGGATTTAAGTAATTCCTCGGATTGTCAACTTGCTAAGAAAAGCAGGAAATTAATGATAACACGACCACTTGAAGGGATAAAAAGACCTTTAGATCGGTGAATTTAAGAACAGATTGGTGTCGATAACAACGCGGTAGAATAAACACAGTAAAATGATCTAATGTGCAAGACTATGCTTCATACAAATACTGTAAATATTTTAGCTCTTAGTCAGATGCTGAAAAACTATTTTTTTAAATTTCAATTGATATTAAAAATTAACACAACTAAATTTTCTTACGAAGGGGACAGAAAAATGTTTACCCTTTGATTAAAAAATTAAACCAAATGTCAATAGGAAGACTGGGGTCGCTCGTAAACACTGTAGGTACAACACGCATGCAGCGACTCACAATTGCAGTGAGCATTTTACCTGTAATCATAATTGTTACAATCATAAGCAGAACATAAGGGTAGAGTAGCAGTGGTGGTGTGAGGGTGGTTTAGAAGGCATAAGCATCCGGGTTCAAATCTCTCAAATTGTTTTTGTTTTATTTTTTATTATTGATTTTATAACTGTACATGTAGAATATCATGTAACCTTATTTTAACGTATCATTTGGTTCCATGACATACACAAAAACGTAAACACAAACTAATGTATTCTTTACAAATAACTAAATTAATACATGAACAGAATCATTTATCTTCTAAAGTGAAAACACGCAGAAATAATATCGGGCGTATGAACCCTCAGCATGTATAACTGTCCTCAGTCTTAGGAACATAGATGATATCAGTTTCTACAGTAACCGCCACAGGCAGCGAGGTCGTAAAGGCGCGGACTCGTGAGCGGGAGGTCTGGGGTTCGAATCCTACCAGGACTGTCCTCCCTGACTGGGGTTTTTTTCAGGTTTTCCTCAGTCCTCACAACTGGCAAATGCCGGGGAGGTACCCTAAACTTAGGCTTGGAACGCTTTCTTCCTTAAACATAAATCCTTTCCCAATTTATCATTTCATCTCATGTAATCATCAGTGTCCACCGCCTGTGCTGCCTCAGTAGGTAAAACGGGCGTTAAACACTACTAAAAAAATTCTACCGTAGTGTGGACGAGAGGCTACAACACCCTAGGCTTCTTGAATTTGTAGCCATAAGTCATCTTTTATCCTTCGTGCATGTGCAGGGAATGCGTGCGCAGCATATTGCATTTAGATAGAACAAATACTAAAGGAAATATAATATTCATTATAATATTATATATAATATAATATGTTAACGTTAAAGCTAGTTGTGTATGCAAAACGATATTACAAAACTAATTTGTCATAATATATTACAAATATTCATTAAAAAAAAAAGTGTTTCATGCGAACCTGCTCTGTTAACCACGGCATCAGTGCACACTCTGCCACAGAGCTAACGGAACACACAGGTGGTCAGTGTCTATATATATAACACAACTGCTGCAGTGGCTACACGGCTTTGCTAGTACCTTGTGAACTGCGCGTTGTATCGAGTAGGACTTGTAGAGACATTTACAATTTCGTTTGTGATTTCACAGCACATTTTTTATAAATTTGTACTGAACATTTTTTACAATGTCTAGAAGAAAGAATAGATAGACCTTTGACATTCCAATAGGCTCAGTTGTGCCAGGTATCAAGGCAGATCCTCAAGCTTTAGTGTTACATCTAACACACAAATGCTTCCAGAACTCAGACTCAATAAATTAGAGTTAATACAATGCAACAAAACATCTACACCATTAAGTGAACCACACTGTTTTGTTAATTAGTACGGCTATATGATTTTGTTAGATATTTTGATATGTAGAAGTAGTAGATTCGGAATCTTTCAGAGCATTGATAATTTGGAAAGATTTTTGCTTCTACGTGGCTTCAACTGAAGTTAAAAGACAAGTAATTACTTCATCTATTGTTCAAGATGACGTTTCTCTGGCTGTAAGACAGGGATTCTAGACAAGATATTTGCACGTGATGTTGCTTGCCAGATTTTTAACATATAGTGCAATTAAATTCTTTAAGTTTAAGGCTCCGTCTAGTGAAACGTCCTGTCAAGTCTTTTAAATTATTAAGATAACAAAGAGAATAATACTCTGATATAATGTGCACTTTATAGCCATACATAAACGTTCTAAAATGAAACGTCATCTTGAGCAAATGGATAAAGTAATTACTTGTTTTTTATCCTCAGATGAACTCACGGAGAAGCAAAATTCTCTCCCAAATCTGCTTTCCATTATAAATGCTCTGAAAGATTCAAAATCTGCTTCTTCCTAACTTAAACAAAAAACATTAGCCAGATTCAGGTTCTTTTACATTTTAACAAGGTTCTGGATGCATAAGCGGTGGGTCTTGTAATGGTGATAATTAGACGTTGACGTTCACTGCAGCCAATACGTTGGGCACCAAATTTCTAATACCACTATTTGCTCGACCAGTTCAGGGTTAGATAATAAAACTGAATTTTCAGATTGATACATCGGGGGTGAAAGAGTGTGATTTTAAGTATAACAAAATCACAATGATAGAAATCTACGGAGTTTATAAATATTTTGTTATTATGGCACAACAGTACCCTTTTCTAATTACGGTCGCGGGTTCGAACCCCGCCAGGATCGATGGATTTTTCCGGGCGTAAAAATCCTAAGTATGGCTTCCTTCGTAAGGGAAGTAAAGCCGTGGGTCCCGTGTCATACATTTACGGCACGATAAAGAACCTCAAGCCTGAAAGAGAGGCCTCTGAGCAAAATTTGTCCGCCGTTTCACGCTGATGACCTGAGATGTTAAAGAGCGTCCTTAAATAAATAAATCAAAAATTTTTCTCATTACGATATGCTCTGAGGATATAATTATACGCACACTGAATACGAGACAGACGTGATATAATTTATGTTTCTCTCCAGAATACTGTGTTTTTTTGTCCTGTTGTAACTCGTGTTCAATTTTCTAGGTGGATATTAATTTACACTCGTAACTCATATCATTTACCACAAATAATTTTGTAATTTCTTCCACAAACTGTTAATTGCTACTTCTCATTATGTAATGTTAAAATATTGTTTCTTTGTACGGAGTAAAAATCACGATTTCTGCTAATGGAATTTAAAACACGACTTCTCTCGACTGAATCCAACATCCTGAGATATAAACAGTCACTTATTACAATAGTAGCGTAATAATACTATACATTACAATGCATTATATTTTCAACATGTGCATTAAAACGAATGGAATTCGTTCGTTTCTATTTAGTCGTAATAAAGCGTCTGTCTCGTATTTCATTCTTGGTATACATTATTAATGTTGTTACGCTTGTCATTGGTTGATACACTTAATGTTACAATTTTCTTATCTGTAGTTTAATCTTTTCGTATTCTTGGCTATGTATGTGATCCTTTAATCGTTACTTTTTATATGATAAGTATGTTCATAAAGGCAAACAAACAAACATTAAGACATACATTGTAATAGCCCTTATCTACTACATGAAATCTATATATAGGAACTTATTAGATTTATACGGTTTTAAACGTATTACCAACGAATATTTGTTAGAGTTAAAAATTATAGCTCTTACCTACCAAGAAACATATGCAAATGAACTTATTAAATCTATATTATTAAAAACATATTATGAATGTATGTTTGAAGATTTAAATGGAATATTATGGCCTTTATCTTACGTAATAACATACGCAAATGTACTCCTTAAATTAACATAAATAAATAGCTATTACCATTAAATGTTTGTGGCTTTATCCTGAGCATCAGATCTTTTACCTAATATAAAAGCATATGCAAACGAACTTATTAAAATAATATAATTAAACAACTGCTATCAATGAGTGTTTAGGGCCTTAAATCGGATATTTTCCGTTTCAGTGTGAAAACACCCTGTATTTTCTGAAATAAAACGCAACCGGCACCTAAATACCTAAACCCCTCAAATGCTTCTGTTATTCTGGAACAAAAAAAAAAAAAAAAAAACAAAAAAAAAAAGCTTGAATTAAAGGCTGAGCCTATTGAAATAAACCTTCATAAATTTCCTATATAAATTGAAAAGATCCAAAACTTTCCTAGCATCTCTTAACATTCTTAGGCTGAGGAAATTGGCGGATGACTGACATTTCATCTGATTCTGGAGAATTTTCATCCTTAGAAACTTCAAAACCCAATACTTTAATTTTATTTGTCAACATATTTAGCAAACACAAAATCATCCAAATAAGCTAAGACTTTTTAAATTTTAATTAACGTAATAACTTTGCAAAAAGCTTCAATTCGTTCAAAGACAAGCAGCTAGATCGCTGATGTTCTTTACATAAAAATGCAGGTCTCCTACTTTTACTGGTTATAGCAGAATCGCCGCTCAAACATGAAATACTGTCTTCTTGTGATGAAGATTCTCTTTCCAGTCATTTAGGGTTTTCCAAAAACCTTTATTAAAATCAACTCTCACTTTTATAGGATTGGAATGAAAAAGGATATTGAACAGTTTGTACGTACATGTCCCCATTGTCAGCATAGAAAGGGAGCCAAAAATCAGAAACCCAGGTCTTCTGCAGCCTATTTCAGTTACTGCTATTGATGAACGTTGGGGAATTGATTTCTAGGACACCTAACGCGTTCGAATTCCGGTAATAGACACATTATCGTAAGCCATGAATGTGCATTTCGCTGGGTTGAAGAAGCCCCGCCTAATTGCACAGGCGGCTAAGTTTATCTTGCATAAGATTGTTTTGTCGCAGCTTATGTGTATCCGTAAAGTCAAACAGGTACTTTTGAAATTTCTTTTGGTTTCTTCCAGCTTCATTTGCGCATATCATCCTGTCTGCAATGGACTTACTGAACGTTTTTATCATTATTGAATGTGTTTAGTCGTTCTGTGAACTCAGAAAAACTGGGGTTCTATTTTGCTCTATGACACTTTGGTAATCACTTTATATTTGTGTTGTGCATGAATGAATATTGATTTATTATTTTGTGTAGTGACCGCGGTAGGTATCAATGGTCACTTCATTAGTAGGACATGACTAGAAGGAATGGCTTGGCATACTTGCTGCAACGTGTATGCCTAAGCAATAGATAAATAGTGGAATAGTTTCGGGTATGCAACAGTTATCTTTGGTACGTGTTATTTTTAGGTTATGCTCTACATGGTCACTGAAATGTGATTGAAACAGTAAAGGTTATGGACACATTTACTTTTTTATGATATTTTAATACATGCTTATGGTTAGGTTAGGTTCCTGTCCTGTGATCTAGTATAAACATTTTGCAGCTAGGTGCATTGTTACAGCAATATTAGGCAACGTCGCAATCTTGATAGTTACACCTGATGAAAAACAAAAGAAAAGAGAGAGAGAGCAAATGAAAAAAGAATCCTTAAGGTTGACAACTTAAGAAAAAATATATAATTGTACCTACCAGTAGAATATATAGTTTACTGGTTGCATGCTGATATAGAAACACTGACATATATATATATATATATATATATATATATATATATATATATATATATGACACTCCGAACTACAAATAGCCATTGCCCGATGTAATTTTGATTTCCTGTTTCATGAGATGTTCAGAATTGTCTTTCTTTTGGATATTTGGTGTCTCACTTCTGGTTTATTTTGTGTTTTTTGTTGTTGTGTGTGTGTAAATACATTTACTTTCCAAGGTTTAGTATGGCATCCTATTTTGCATTTAAAATGCATACTGTTAATTGTATATATCATATAAGTTTATGTTTTTCTAAATTATTAATATCATGTATAGGAAAAATCTTCATTTTGTAATCATTTTATGTACCCATCTGAGAACTACTGTACAGACTATTGTAATTTTTTTTTCCTTAGCATACTTTACACAAGGGTTTCTCGTTGTTACATCATTTATGTAAGGAACTGAATATTGGTTTCTAGCTGTTGTTTACATATTGTTATAGTAAATAAATCCTTGCCGGAGACAATTGTGCCAACAATCGGGGAGACCGCTGCGTATTAGGAGAAATTGCAGTCTGAATCGCTGCACCTTCGTCAATGCACAGACTACAGGCTCCAGGACAAGATCGGACATTGCCGCATCGTGCCTATACATGTCAGGTATGTTTGGATAGTTAACACACTCAGGGTTTTATGTTGTTGGGGGTGATAACGGGAAAGGTTTGAAGGAGTGCATTGCTCTCATCCGTGCTCTACCGATCACTTCTTTATAGAGGGCGTCTGTTGGAAGGGACGGGCACAATCAGTTCCCCGTTTACAAGGACATCGGATAATTCAATAGTTCGGCCAGCCCCTGCATTATCACAGGGGTTCTGCATTGGCACTGTATGTAGTCTGTGACAATGGCCTCTATACTAGGACTTCGATAGCGTAATGGCTGAACTAAAGCTCGTTGGGCGCCTTTCTTGGTAGCTGAGATTGGGGAGTGGCGTGTTGATTCGGCTTGTCCAGATTGTCCAGATTGAGCTTGGTTGCTCTAGACTATTGACATGCCCTAAGGCGTCCCTGGTAGCGTTAATGAATGTATGGTGTTTAACGCCCGTTTTTAATACTGCGGCGTCGCAGGTGGTGGACACTGATGATACATAAGATGAAATGATATATTGGGAAATGTTTCATTTTTAAGGAATGAAACGTTCCAGGCCTAAGTTTAGGGTACCTCTCCGGCATTTGCCATTTATGAGGACTGAGGAAAACCTGGAAAAAAGCTCAGTCAGGGAGGACGATCCTGGCGGGATTCGAACCCCGGACCTCCCGCTCACGAATCAACGCCTTAACGACCTCGGTCACCGTGGCGGCTGTAGCCGAGGACTGAGGAAAGCCTGAAAATAAAAAATGTCACACGCATACCTTCCATTCACAACCAGTGCGTTATTAATTTGGACAAACCATGCGAGTATTATTTGCTTACAGTTTATTATATACTTTGTTGCATATAGTAGTACATTTATTTATATGTATAGCTATTACATACAAAATAACTTCTCTTAAATGTTAGTAGTTAGTAGCAAGGTGTCGGTTTCAAATAATAGTCTGCTGTACGGCACACGCATCTCTGCATTTTGCTTTCTCACAAATCTTAAGATTATACCAACCACTCCATAAAACCGTAACAGTGTGCTAGGAGTTCACAACAAACCTTGTGCTATTCCATGTATTGTTTGTTACCACTGGATGACTCAGCTTTAGTTTAAGAAAATGAGGTTGTAAAGGGTATATTGAGTGTAAGGTTGGTATCACGCCACTTCCCCCTCTCCAGCACGCTGTTTGAGACGCCACTCGGTGTCAAAACGCACAATGTGAAGATGACCAAGCTATCAAAGGCCATTGTTTACAACACATAAATCGCTCTTCAGATACTCTCCATGCACAATGGTTCTCGTTAATAAGATTTAAATGAATACTAAAGCGACAATCTGTTTCCTATACTAACCTGTGTGTAAATACGAACGCCGGTAGCTTTTTATCGTGCACTTTCCTCTCCCTGCATGTTTTAGTCAGTTTTTTTTTTAGAATATTTCACTTAATTCTTTTTAGTTTTTCACCCGCTTTTGTGAACTACTTTCTTCCCTTTCTTTCTGGCCTAATTAGTGTGTTTGTTTGCGACTAGTTTTTTCTTCCTCTTTTTCTTTATTGCCTTCTTCCTAATTATTGGGCGCGTGTGAACAAAACATCTAAAATTATGTTCTTCCATATCTGGCCATTTAGATGTTAATTTATCGATGCCGGTCTTCATTACATTTGAAATTTTACTTAAATCACTTTCATGAAAACTGGTGAAGTCGTCCTCTAACCAGAAGACAGGGTGAAGCCACTGTTCTGTTCGTTTCATGATCCTTCCGTTTGGGAAAAAAAAAAGCATTGTTTGTATAAAAGGAATCAATCCTACAGAAAACCAAGTTTTTTCTGCAGGAAATTGGCTTTATGTGCCCCACAAAATGAAACACGTTCATCTGGTTTTGATTTTTTTTTTTTTTTATGTTACATAACCTGAAAACATTTGCAATTCTTCAAAATTTTCTAAACTTACAACTTATTTGTTGTGGAAAATAGTCACCATAGAAAATTTAACTTAAAGGTGGCAAAGTAAATACTTTTTAATATATTTTAAGAACTAAGTTTCAG